>MCJB01029375.1:24135-79497 GCA_002018475.1 Nicotiana obtusifolia | reverse complement strand
GACAATATTATCCAAGGTACAAGCGTTGGAACCTCCTCCACCATCTCGCCGATAACCTGAGAAAAGCGCAAACAGGGAGTTTTCTTCTCACCTTGCTCTATTTTACATGTTTGTATGCATCGAGGGCGATGCATTGTTTAAGTGTGGGGTGGGGAAATATCTGTGTTGTGACTGTTGTGAATGTATATCATGATGATTTAGTTTTATTTTAGTTTTTTTTTATATAGTTGTATTGTTATTATTCTTTAGTGTATAAACTAATTTTTAATGTATAAACTGATAATTTTTGAAAAATTTCCAGTTTTTTCCCGACGATGGATCGTTTTCTTGAGGGATAAAAATTGGATTAAAACCAACAAAAAGATTTTGTTTTATTTTTAGGTAGTTAGGTAATATTCCTTGGTTTTTCTTAGGGCACCGGTTCTTTTCCAAGGATGTAATTCGAACCGGGCAACTTTAATGTTTCTTTTTTAGGATTAGTCTTAGGAAGAACTTAATAATAACACAATACTTCTTGACATGGTTAATGCTAGTACAAAAGTGATGACACATGATCCATTTCCCGGCAAGTTAAATTATAAGTCGAAGAAAAACAACCCAATTTGTGACGCCCCATCTCAATAGTTGACTTGCTTAAACATCTAGTGCGTTATTGCTTAATTGTTTCAATTGTATATGCTTGCTCAACTCGACACGTGAACAAAACCGTTGTAAGTGAATCATGTGCATTGTGCGAGTAAGGTTTGATTCTCTATGTTATCTTGTATTGTCTAGAACTTGCCCCGTGTGTTAACTAAAGCGAAATTGTAAGTTGGGACAATCTAAGAAATGATATAGGCACTTCTTTGTTTGATTTTGGATGTGCTTGTCGCATCGAATATAAATTTGTCCCTTGTTAGCCCTTTTGGCCTATGAGCCTCTTTCTTTTTGTACCGACATTACAAACTACTCCTTCTATTTTTTTCTTATGTTTGAGCCTTATTTGAACCTTTGCCTCCGAAAGCACTTAGTCGCTATAAGAAGGGAAGGTAATATTAGAAGGATTGTTGTGTTTATGAGTGAAATTATGAAAGGACTTACTGGCTATTTGAAGCTAAAAAAAATTGAAAAAAAAATCACTAGCGGATGGAAAAATGTGTATGGAGGATGAAAAATAAGAAGAAAAAAATTTGATGATGAAAAAGAAAAAATTTGATATTGGAAAAAAGATGAAAATATTCACCCCCTATTGTAGTAAGCTAAGTGATTGAAAAGAAAAGGGTTATGTATATGAGACAAGTTTAAGAGTTGGAAGAAAAAGAAGTGTTTGAACATTGAGTGTAGTGTATTAAGTGCTTAGGAGGACTAGTCACTACTCCCAAATATACCTTACCCGTCCCCTAGCCTACATTACAACCAGATAAAGTCCTGCTTGATCTTAGATTTGACTAACTCAATTAGTGGAAGTCTACACTACGGGCAAGCTTATGGTACTCTATGGGATACATATGAGTTCTTTGTGAGAGTGAGAGTTGTTATGCAAATTTTGTGTGATTCTATTTATATATATACATTCACTCTTCATATATTGGTGAGGCACACGATTTCATGAACAATTGGTAATGTATGCATTGTCTTGTTGGGTAAGTATATGAATTGAAGTAGCTTAATGTGGCAAGTCGGCTTTTGAGGTTGGGTGATGACAATTGGGGTGTTGAATGTGATTGAATTAATAAGATTAATTGAACTCGATGGGAATGATATGGATAACTTATGTGTTCATACTTGTTTAACTAGTATTGATTGTGTTCAAGAGTATGAATCGTTTTAATGTTGAAAAGTTGAATGTTTCGTGCTAAGCCAAAAGTTAGTAGTTGGGAAAGTTTGGTTAAGGTCCCATTGCTCGAGGGCGAGCAAGAGTTTAAGTGTGGGGTGTTGATAATTGGTAGAAAAAGTACTAAAATAATGTAAATTATCCCATATTTAATTCTTGTTTGTTTGGATTGGGATGTTAATCACATTAATTCATGTTAATATAATGTGTTTTTATGTGTAGGAATAAGTTGAAAACAATCGGGGACGAAATCGGGGAAAAAAACAAGCCAAAACAAGAAGAAAGAAGCAAAAAGGCGGAAACCAGCCCACAGGCCAGCGCCCAGCGCTGCCTGTGGCGCTGGAACCAGTGAAGAGAAGAAGCTTGCTGCCTCCAGTCCCCTGGACAACGCCCAGCGCCCCCCAGGGGACTGATTACGGGATTTTGTCTCCTTTTCGATCTAGAAGACCCTAAACCGCCCCAAAACCTTCCCAACTCCTATATAAACATCCCTAAACCCATTGTGAAGGGATATAACGTGATTTTGGGAGCAAAAGGAAGCGAGGAACATCAACAACAACAAGAAATTCTCACTTCATCAAGCAAAACTAGTATCTCTATTTTAGTTTTTCTTCATTAGTTATTTGATTTTGTTGAACATGAGTGGCTAATCACCCCTTGTTCTGGGGTTGTGATTAGCCATGAATATTGTGGTTCTAACTTGATAATTTTGTTTTAATAGTTAATGTGGCTAAGATTGTTTCTTCAATTCTATGCTTAATTTCTTAATTGTTTTGACCATCAATTAAGTTCTATCAATTATCTATGCTATGTTTGGGAAAACTAAGTTTAGATTAGAATAAGAATTGAAGAGAGCATGTTCTTAACTTTATTCAAAAGAGCGGATTCGTGGTTAGGATAGGAATATACTTAATCACCATGCTTAATTATATAATCGTGTTCTTCATGCATTCTTGCTAGATTAATTCCATAGGAATATAGGCATTAATCTTGTTAAGAATAGACGAATAGTACTTCGGAAGAAGGCTATGAGTATCATTATCGATTAATTAGCAATCTTACATTAACTATATGAACGATAAAATCAATTAGAACGCAATAGGATTGGCAATAGAATCGCAACCCTGGAATATTTGTTTTATTGATATCTAAACACATACTTGTTCATTACAATTCTTAGATTTAATTTCGAGTTAAAATTTAGCATAAACTATAAATTCAACTTGATCATTGCTTGATAAAATAACGATATTAGTTGTTATAAAGTGGTTAATTTAAGTCCCTTGGGTACGATAATCCGGACTCATTGTCCTATATTACTTGTCGATCACGTATACTTGTGTGTGCGTAAGGAAGCAACATATATTTTTCTGGTTCTGGCATGGTCTTTAATAAAAGAATCCGCAAGCATCTCAAAAGAATCTATTGAGTGCTCGGGTAAGAGCGAATACCATGTTAGGGCCCCTTTGTAAGGGTCTCCCCGAATTTCTTTAATTAAGCTGGTTCAATCTCATGCGGAGCTAAATCGTTCCCCTTTACCACCGTTGTGTAGGTGATAATGTGATCCTGAGGATCCGTAGTCCCATCATACTTCGGCATGTCTAACATTTTGGACCACTTCGCAATCAATTGTGGTGTCGCGCTTGCTTTGGACGACAATTGAGTGTATTTCTTTGAGTCTGGTCCTTTCAATACTAGTGGTGCGCCCGAAATTTAATCCATTCGGGTGTTTATTTTCCTCATAAACTGTATATGTTCAGTTTTAAAGGGATCTTTCTCATTGTTGTTCCAGGATCCGCTACCTTCCCCCGGCCCTGTCAAAACTGACTTTGCCTCTCGAGGTGTTGTTGTCGACCTTCTGTGTTGTTTGGTTTGCGGGAGCACCAAGAGGAACTGGACCTTGTCCATTCCCGTTGTTGGAAGCAACCGACAACACCTACCTCAACTCCGTCATGATCTGATCCTGTTGTGAGAAATGACCCATAATGACCTTTTGTTGCTCCCTAAGGATCCTTATTGTTTCAGCGGTGTGCTCCTCTTCATCATCATCAGGAATTGCCTCTCGAATATGTCGCGGATATTGCCCGCCATGGACCGGCATGGCCTCCTTCCCCTCGTTGCGATATCACTGATCGAATCTTTGTGCTGAGGCTGATTTTCTTAGGCCTCAACATTGTGCGCGACATTGACATTGATATTTGCGTATGATTTTTGCTAAGAACAAAGAATCAAACAAGTTAGTAGTAGATTCCAAGGATCAACTCAATTATACAACTGTCTAAGCCCCACGGTGGGAGCCAAACTATTTACCTGTAAAACGTTATATTTGAAATTATTCGTGGTTTATAGACAAATGAGTCTATTTGATCTCAAAAATTATAAATAAATTAAACAAGAATGTAAGACTTAGCGTTGAAATCAAGATGAGACAACAGGAATCCTATTTTTGGGAGAGCTCCCGGAGGCAGAAGTAATGATGTTAATAAGCATGAAGATAAAATATTATCAAGCTTTGAACAATGTATAGCATAAGTTCGTCAGAAAATTCTCTCTCTACAATGACTGTTGATCTCACTATTTATAGTAGCACCTAGGGAACATGGTCCTAGGATTCAGCCCCTCTTAAATGACAATTATGAGGGCCATTGAAGAATCTGTAACGGTAGGCAGCGAATGACATATTCTACGTAACAGATTACGTACTTAATGTTATAGAATATTTTTCATTAAATGCTACCGGATAACAAATATTTATTTCGCCTTTATGAACATCAGTCCCTTCGGGAACAAACGAGATTGTTGCCTTCGGACATGATTGCCTTTTGCCTTCGACTTCAAGTGTCGCTTTATTATGCGAGCAATTAATATGAATATATTTTACCCTATAAAAAATTAGTGCAATGTCTTTATTGCAAAATGCTAAATTCGGGCACAATTCGCATAATAATATATATGACTATATTTTTCTTATAAGCAAAATGGCGTGTTGGGAATAATTGAAGAACCTAATCTCCCTTTTCGTTGTTCTTACAATTGTTTGTCCTTTTGCTCATTATTCCCGAACAGTGGTAATGAAAAAGAAACTAAAACAAAAAAAACAAAAACAAAAAACAAAAAAAAAACCTTTGAACAGTTGTATTTTTCGGTATCGAAGTTAACCAATGTGCTCGGTGAGTTGTATTTTTTTTTAAAAATAACACATAGTTTAGTAATTTTAATGATACAAAAAATAATTTTTAATTTTATTAATACAACTGGTAAAGTTCAGGAATTTTAATGATACAAAAGCAATAATTTTAGAATTTTCTGATAAAATGCATAAAATTTAGTGATCATAAGTTATCTTCTAACTTAACAGTAAAGCATGTAATTGTTTTAATTAGCAATAATTTCATTAGTAAGGAAGAATGTCAAAAAGGTCATTATATTGAATGCATGGTAATTTACTTTGAGTAGATTTCAGTTGACTTTCCGAACCTTTAACGGTTGAAAAATAATATCTGCTTCATCTTTTGAATGAGATTGATAATTATTTGAACAATATTATTGGAAAAATTTAGAATTTTATAAACACATGTTTATTTTTCTATGAAAGGCATCAATTTTGATACATATATAACATAAATAGTTGTGTTTTTAAAACAGATTTATTTTCACAAAATGATGTAATTGTTGATATTCTTAAATAATTCGGAGCTCAACTATTGTTAATAAACCTCGAAAAAGAAATACGAGGTCTTCTATCATCCTTAGTGTTGAATTACACAATAGAGAAAAGGAGAAATAGAGAACACATTCTACAAACAACCTTAATTTGATTAATTTCATCGTCATTATAATATATGGATAAAAAACGTATATAACGTGCCAGGATAGGACTCCTGTCCCTCCCTTTGGTGATAGCTAATATGGGAAGGAGGGGACATTACAGTGTTTCAATCACATTTGATGCTTTGTTTGTTCATAAAAGTGCAAGAGCCTTTTCTGTCGTAGTCTGTGCCCAAACTTAAGATATTTCAAATTTTATTAATTTTTGGATTTAAGCTATATGCATTAACAATCTAGAAGAATTTACACAATTAATATAATTTAATTTATCATAATAAATTACCATTTACTTTTGAGTCATCAAACAATGCTTATGAAATAGAATTGACTTCAAATATCTTTAAAGTGATTTGATGGCGCAAATATTTTTACAACGTTATCACGTAATATTGAAAATTCTTCTTGTTTGACACCATGTTTTAACTTTTAACTGAGATAGTATGTCATGTGCAAATTGACTTGCTGCTTGCTTTCTTTGAGGATTTTTTAAGTGAAAGGCGATACCAGTCAATTGAGACTCTTTTTACCGGCTGAGGTTATTCGACATGGGCGGTAAGAGTATCTGTTGAGTATTGTGATTTTGAAGATTAATAAAGTTTGTTTAAATGCAATGTTCGAAAAACTAAGTCCTCAATGATGAGCTGAGAAAAGAGGTTGGAGTTGGCTGTTGAGGAGGCTGGAGTTGGCTGTTGAGGAGAATGCCAAGTTTCATAAAGACAACGATGAGCTGAGAAAAGAAACCAGGCAGCTTAGGGAAGAGCTCAGAAGAGATAGGGAAGCTCATGCCAACAAATTGCCACTCTTGTGAAAGCATTGACCTTATCTCACCCATGAACATATTCCTTCCCATGTCCTTTGTCTATTTTGCTATCCCAGTGATGCTTTATTCTTTTTCCTCTCTCTGTTCTAGTCTGAGTAGGTTGCAATATGTTTAGTTTATTTTGTTCAAATGGTTTAAAACAAGGCCCTGGCTTATTTTGGCACTACTAAATGACTTCTCTTATACTGTTTTAATGCTTCGTACATTGTTGGATCATCAGCCTAGATTGTTTGCTTTGATAAATCTTGAGCGTGAGTTGTAGCGTGTATGGCCTTGAATCTTACATTAACTATGCTTCATATGTCTAACATCTTTTTGTTTTTTTTCGATCATGCCAAAAGGGAGAAGATAAGGTTGGGGATATTGTTATGAATATATCTGCCTATGGTGTAATGTGCATGTTGATTGATCGGGACTTGTTGTGATTACCTAGTTCTAGTGTACAAAGTTTGTCATTATTAAAAAGGGAAAATTTGTTGAGTATTGAGATTTTAATAATTAACAAAGTTTGTTTAGATGCAATGTTCAAAGAACCAGGTTCCTAATATAGCTACTTAACTATTCTAAGAATCAGCTCCTCAGGGTAAAGTATCAGCTCCTCAGATTGATGATTGAATGTCTGTGCAAATAGTAACTTTCTCTCAAATTTACATAAATTTGAGTTTGGTGGAAGAAGGCTGCTACATGTGATAAGGGTTGTTGTACAAGAAGATATGGATAAAATCAGTAAGAGACAAGAGTCCCAAATCTTGTGGAGTCCTTGGAACAGTAGGAGTCCTATCAAATGAGGAGCTGACTATGCATAGGACTCCTAGAAGATCTTGAAGTCCAGGTGTTTCAATACTATCTATTTTGGACTTCCAAAATAATCCTTCTACACATCAACTGAAGAACTACATTTTATATACTCTAGTCGAGTACCAGGGTTATGTTCTTCTTGAGTTAGCCTAGTGAATATGTTTTAGGAAATTGAGTTGTAATCAAAGTGTCACAAATAATTGGTTTGCTTTACAAGTTAAAGTAACTTATGAATCAAATAGTTGTGGTAGAAATACTGGAGAGTTTTGAATTACAGTCTTGTGATTGATACATTTTTGCTCATTATTTTGTGGAGTTGAAGTTGAAGATCCTACGCAGTAGGTCGTGGTTTTTGCACCTTTTAAGTCGGGTGATTTTTCATGTAAAAATCAATGTATTTATTTTACTGTTTATTTTACTTCTTATTTAAGGAACACGGTAAAAAATCAAGTTCTTTAGTAATTCATACGGGCACTCAAACTAACAATTGGTATCAGAGCAGGTTCTATCATAGACACGACACCTAAAGAGATATTGGAAGCAAGATGAGTGCTATACCCAGAATTAATGAATGGCAAACAACTACCAAACCACTCCTGTTCAATGAAAAATATTACAGTTGGTGGAAAGCAAGAATGGAAGACTTCATGACAGCTGAAGATGATGAACTATGGACCGTAGTGAACCAAGAACCATTGACTCCTACTAAACAAA
Source organism: Nicotiana obtusifolia (assembly GCA_002018475.1). Taxonomy (NCBI): domain Eukaryota; kingdom Viridiplantae; phylum Streptophyta; class Magnoliopsida; order Solanales; family Solanaceae; genus Nicotiana; species Nicotiana obtusifolia. Next base: position 71,524 of record MCJB01029375.1, on the reverse strand, counting down.
ATGCACAAAATAAAACAGTTCCTAAGGACCCCTCTGAATTTGTGGCAGCAGATTTCAGAATGATGGAGAAAAATGCAAAGGATAAGAAAATCCTTATCTATGGACTTGGTCCTGATGAGTACAATAAAATTTCTACGTGCTCTAATGCAAAGGAGATATGGGATGCACCCCAAACTGCTCACGAAGGAACAAACCAAGTGAAGAGATCAAGCCCATGCAAAACTATGAGCTCTTCTCCATTAAGGAGTCTGAGTCCATCCAGGAGATGATGACAAGGTTTAGCATAATAACTAATGAACTAAAATCCTTTGGTAAGATGTTTACCTCAGAAGAGTTGGTCAGTAAAGTTCTAAGGATCCTTCCAGCTTCATGGGAATCAAAAGTCACAGCAATCTGGGAAGCCAAGGAGCTGGACACAATCTCACTTTATGAGTTGGTTGGAAACTTAAAGACTCATGAAATGAGATAGATAGAACCGTGCAAGGAAGAACCGAAGAGGGATAACGCCTTGGTCCTTAAAGAGTTTGAGAAAGAGGAATCTGACAGTGATGACCCTGACCTAGCAATGTTTGCTAAGTTCAAGAGGTTCATGAAGAACTCCAAAAATGCATCCAAGAGAGAGACCAGCGATAAGCCTAAGCAGATTGACAAAGCTAATTATGATGGGTGCTACAAGTATAGCACCCATCGAGTAAAAATCTTGATAAGGAAACAATTGCAGGAAAATAAATTCATGAGGAAAACGAAGGAGAAGCACGGATCGACGAGATTGTAAACGAGGATAGAAAACCCTCATATCAAGACTCCAGGAGTAATGAACGATGTATCTAAGACCAGAAACGGTAAAGCGACACGCTCTAGATCGAGTATAATTTCAGGACCTCCGGAGACACGGTGAACGGGTGTGCATGACGGATAGGGGGCCGTTATATTCGCCCTCAACCAGATATTACGGCCCGAATCCCGTTCAGTATCAGTTATGGATCAACAATTACCGAAAGTAAAAGATTTTTACCTATTTTAGACTTATACTAGGACTAAAATTCTCCCACTATATAAGGAGGAAGTTTTTCTTTTAGTCTGAGACATGGTAACGCACAATTCAAAGGAATAAAATTTTATTTTTGTCTTCTAGCTACCGTTCAAGGCATATCTTGTTTGTTCAATTCTTCACACACGACTAAGCTTCTACCGATGGTCTGATCGAGGATGAATTCCACTGTTCAATTTAAGATCAGGCTTGGTCATCATATTGCAATTGGTTTGATCATTTATTTTATCTTTAGTTCATCTGTATGATATTCTTAATTATTAGTATTGAATTAAATCACGTATCATCTAAATCGCGTATAAATTTACTTGTTACTTAATTTTGAGGTAAATAGTTTGGCGCCTACTGTGGGGCTAAGGCTAATAGTGGTGATTTGGTACGAATCTCCATAACACAACCTATTTTATGTTTGTTCTTTGAAATCTTAATTCCAGGTCAACCTAAAAATGTCAAACCCTTAGTCTGCTCACTTGAACGTTGATGCTGAGTCAGGCCATCACGGCAAAAACAATAATGCGGTGTGCCCAGTAATGATGTTGACGAGCGCAAAACACACACTTAAATTATGCTCGCTAATCAAATATAATATAGTATAATATCGTATCCACATGGATTGTATTTAAAAAGTATTCTCATAGTTTCTAGCTTGATTGCTATCTAAGATGATCAACAATTGAGATTTATATGATTTCTAACAAAAATTAGCTAAGAGTCTAAAGATATTGACTAATAAAAATCGAAACAAGGAACAAGCAAAGAAGGTTATCAATGGGAGAAGATAGAGTTTTGATAGGATAGGTACAAGATAATTGTTAGGAATCTAACTCTATATAATTCACTTCTAATGTTCAAGTGAGTCTCTCAAATTGACTCAATTATTAGTTCAAATGTTTAGCAAAATTCCCTCTCTCGATTAAGTCTTAACATCACAAGATGAACAAATTTAAGCACGTGAAGATTTGCAAGAATGCGTAGAGGATTAGTCTTTAGGAAAACCTCTTTCGATTATTCTCGTAACTAGGTTTAATCAATGATTCAACTAGCCTCTTTCGATTACTAAGAAGAATCTATGAACTCAACCAACAATATAATGCAAATATATCACAAGTTATGCCTCTCTCGATTACATGAACTAGTGAACGTAGATGCAACAATTAAATCATCCAAAACGATTCAATAGATAAAGCTAGAGTTATAATCCACAAACAATTATCAATATCCCAAATCCATCAAACCCTAAAGAGAACTACTCCATAGATATGGAGCAATATCACAAATAAAATTAAAGTATATTAGAACATAAATTGAATCCAAATTCGGGTCTTGAGTGAGGAAGGAATGATGAAATCCTTGTGCTTCTGTTCTTCCAACTCCTCCTTAGCCTCCTTAGGTCGAAAGTATGTAAAAAGTCCAGAAAATTATATTTTTTCATGTATTTATATGAAGTAGGGTCGGGCCCAGATGAAATCACATTTTCCTAGCTGAAATAGGATTTTCACTCTGTACAAATTGCACAGGCATGCCGCATGGGGCTACGCGCCATGCGGGGCTTTAGTGGGGAATTCTAGAGAGCATCACAATTCAACAGGCTGCCCAAATACACTGCTGCGGCGCAGCACGCGCCGCATCAGTGCAATATTCTCAGACTGCTCCTTTTTTCTTGATTTTTTGAAGTCTAGACATGGTCTTTAACCCCTGAACGCGATCTCGTCTTAATATTTTGGGCATTTACTCAGACTTCAAAGCTCCAAATAACTCAAATTAGCTCCATAACAACTACATTGCTCGGAATCACTTCTACAACGCATAAAACACGCAATAAGTGCAAAACACTACCAATTAAAGCTCAAACACAGATAAAGTACAGTGAATTATAGTGCAATAAGTGACTAAAATAGGAGATTATAGCCTACCATCAGATGTGCTTCCTGCTGATCCCAATGGTGTCCTAGTCGCTTACCAGATCGACGCTAACTCGCAGGTGACCATCAACATCAATTTGCCAACTGATCCCGAAAATAGTGTTTGCGGAGGACCCTGACCAAGGGCTCGAGAAGCGCTCGATGGTGAAGGTGATGGGGTGAGCCTAAAACTGATTTTCGAAATGTTGCAGGCTTAACAAGCAGCAATAGCACAATTGCAGAATCAAACTCACGCCCCTAACAGGATTGTTGGGAGAGACCAACAAAGTATCGATAGACTGGGTGAAGCCGAGCCCAGGGAAAGTTCAGAGGTAATGAAGCTGCTCGGATCGTTAACCAAACGAGTGGAGTCAGCCGAGAAAAAAGATTGAGGCCAACGACAAGAAGGTGGAAACATACAGCTCTAGGGTCGACCAAATCCCGGGAAGACCTCCAATATTGAAGGGACCTGACTCCAAAAAATTCATTCAGAAGCCCTTTCTTCGAGCATGGCACCAAACTCAATCTCGAAGAGGTTTCGAATGCCCGACATTCCCAAATATTATGGGACCACGGATCCAAATGAGCATGTAACCTCCTATACATGCACGATCAAAGGGAACAATTTGGAAGATGACGAAATTGAGTCGGCTTGCTAAAAATGTTTGGGGAGACTTTTTCCAAGGGAGCGCTGATGTGGTATCACAACTTGGCTCCCAATTCCATTGACTCATTTGCTATGCTTGCAGATGCTTTCATAAAGGCCCATGCCGGAGCCATCAAGGTCGAGATCAGAAAATCAAATCTTTTCAAGGTCAAAAAAGGGATAACAAGATGCTCAGGGAGTTCGTGTCAAGATTCCAGATGGAGCGAATAGATCTACCACCAGTTGCGGATGATTGGGCCATTAAAGCATTCACTAAGGGGCTCAACCCCCAAAGTTCTGAGGCCTCTCAATAGTAAAACAAAATTTGGTGCAGTACCTGGTGGTAACCTAGGCCAACGTCCACAACAGGTACCTGTCGAAGATCAGGGTCAAGGACGACCAACTCGGGGCCCCTACTGGATCTGTTTACCCCATCGAGACCAATGATAGATCTAAGATGGCCATTGATCAAGAGCCAAGACCAGTCCGAGATTGATATCAACCATACAGTAGGGATCGAAGGGAGAACGGATTTGGGTGTCCGCCAACGGGAATGAGAAGAAAAACAATTGAGGGCCGAGTGGCCAGGGCTTGATGAGCAAGAACGGATTCAACAAGTCGCTCGAGAGTATGAAGCACCAAGATTATCAGAGTATAACTTTAATATAGAAGTTGCAAGCATAGTGTTGGCCACAGGGCGCATCAGGGAGACCAAGTGGCCCCGACCATTGTAGTACGACCCAAACCAGAGAGATTATAACTTGATGTGTAAGTATAACGGCACTCACGGTCATAGGACCGAAGATTGTCGACAGCTAAGAGACGAAGTAGCTCGATTATTCAATAACGGGCACCTCTGAGAATTCGTCAACGAGCGAGCCAAAAACCACTTCAAAAACAGGGACACAATCGAATAGGTCGAATAAGAGGAGCCTCAACACGTGATCAACATGATCATTGGGAGAGTCAAATTCCCCCAAGGGCCAATGATAAATCGCACTACAGTGTCCATTACAAGGGAAAAACGCACCCAGGATTACGTTCCGAAGGGAGCTATTTTGTTCAGCGACGAAGATGCTGAGGGCATCGTACAGCCTCAAAATGATGCACTGGTAATATCTGTACTTATCAAAAAATATCGGGTTAAACGTGTGTTGGTTGATCCAGGTAGCTCGGCCAACGTCATCAGATCAAGGGTCGTAGAGCAACTAGGATTACAGGATCAAATTGTACCAGCAGTTCGGGTATTGAATGGATTCAACATGGCATGTGAGACCACGAAAGGAGAGATAACTTTTCAAATAAACACTGCCGGAAGAATCTAAGAAATTCTACGTAATCAAAAGGGATATAAGGTACAACACTTTATTCGGAAGGCTATGGATCCACAATATGAGGGAAGTACCTTCGACCTAACACCAGGTGACACGCCTTGTTTTCTTGCGAAAGTAGGTTTTGACATGTGACAACTCTTTTAAATGAGGGCATTAAAAGAGAAGAGTCGCCACCGAATGATTTTAAGGAGCATTAGGGCACCTATTAGCAAATAACTCTTTTCGATTAGTCTACGTCACCAAAGATCGGATAAGGGCTCAAATTACCTCAAAGATAAGGTGTTATGCACTCTTTGAAGTACACAACTATGGGTCCCAGTGGAAGTTTATGCTATGTGGATTACTGAATTATTATTAAGCTAGATAATCATATAAATAAAGAAAGACACGAAATTTAAAGGCTCTATTGTAATATAAGCAAGTGTAAAGAAAACTATATAAATACGAATCTCAAAGGTTACAAGGATAAAACTGCGTTGGTCTATATTTGATGACTAAGTGCGAACAACAAACATATAAAGGAAAGGTGGGGGGAGGGGGGCGGGAGGGGTCCTAAGTTTTTTAGCTGAAAGGATCACCTCGTGCAACATAAATAATACTTCGCAACTCCCTTAGGGTAGGGGTTGCTCATATTATTCAGTGGGCACAGACTATCATCTCCTGCTACCCGATTACTATGTTAAAGTTTTTAACTTAAAGGTGCTCTAATTCAATTCTAGGTCGCATCCTATGCGTGCACTACTCGTCCCATGCCTATGATCCAGGAGGCTTTGGACCTACTCTTGGGTGGTTCTAGACTTTACTTAGGATTCTCAAAATGATAAAACTAGGCGCGCATTCAAAAACATATAGGAATTCACATAAAGGCAACAAATGGCTCAAGTTCGTCCCCACACATAAGCAAGAAATGCACGCGCGCAGATTTAGGCAGTAGACAGTTATGATGTGTTAGAGTTGTTAATCCTATAGGCATGGTTTCTATATGATTCTGATTTCCAGTATCGTACAGGCAGTGCTACAACCTTAGATTAACGAATTTGTACCTTATAAACGTTATAGACCCTATAGGCATGATATCTAAAAGTCGCGCAATGAGGCAGTGAAACAGCTAGAAAGCTCGGGATTAGCAGCATTGATTTCGTAAACGGTTTCTTATGCGAGTGACAATATCCTATAGGCAAGATTTCTAACAATTGAGAATTATACTTGATTTTATAACACTTTATCCCTATAGGCATATCATCCAAGTGAGGCAGCATAATGAAAATAACAGAAGCAGGTGATTAATTAATTAACCCTGTAGTCATGGTATATAAATGAGTATATCAAAAACGTGTACTATTATATCCTATAGGCATGCCGTTGAATAGTTAAGCAAAGCATTTGATCCCTATAAACATGTTGTCTAGGCATTCAGTAGTAGGTATGGAAACAAGTGTAGCACTTGCTTAAGTTAACATGCTTTAAATAAGGTACTAGTATCAGGCAAATTAAGTGAAGTGCATACGATTCCTATAGAGATGATATCTATTAGTGTGTAGAATCAAAGCAAGTAAATATCAAACAAGGCAGTTAAACCCTATAGGCATGTTTTCTACCCATTCATGCAAGCATTAGAATAACCCAGCCCCCTTTTCATTAATCTCCCCATTATGCATCATTACAAGTTATTATACGCCCAAATGAAATACTACAAATTCAAATATGAATAGTTACAAAATGAAACGACTATAGGACCAACAAAACAGTGACAGGCCCAACATGAAATAACCAGTGTATGTTTTTGGGCCTTCAGTAGTCTTTCTTTCCACACAACCCGTAGACCCCAAATCTCGAGCATATAAGAACAATAGAGCATTCCTGAATCCAACGCCCAAGTCCAAAAACATATATGGCCCAACACCAGTCCCAAACAAATGACTCACCTCTCCAACTAGATGTCAAACGTAACTATACAAGCAACAAACTACACATTGAATTAAATTCCTTTGAGATATATACACTTAGTTTTTAGGACTTCAACTGACAGTAGTTTAAACTAAAACATATAGACAAGATCACATGAAGTTATATACACAAGATGACCGCATGCTATGTTTCAGGAATAAGTTCAAAATGATAGGGTGGAACATCACAAGTTAACAAACAATCCCAAGTAGGGTTTCAGAGTAAAATATGATCCAGGATCAGCTTAAAAAACGTTGACGTAAGATTTAACAGAAGAACTTTACATAATCTCAGACAAGAGCAAGTGAAATAGTGTGGAAATTCCTAGCATGAGAATCTACTGTAAGGATGATCATAAATAGCACAACAAACAGGCTGGTAAACATGTGATAATTCTCTTAATGAGAAATTTTTACATTGTCAATCATAACACCAAGGTTTAAACGACACTCATAATAGATAAGGATATCAAGGCCAGGATAGACTAGCATACACTAGGGCTTGACTACAAAGAAGAGGCCAGGTATTGAATTCATCCTAGAATTCTTAGGCAGTATTTGAAGAACACAAGATGAAACAGGACAGGGGACACACATTAGAATTTGCAAGTAGCGGAAGAACATGTTTGGCTAATAACATGATTAGAAATTGACTCTAAGAAAGCATTAAGTTATATTTGCACAATTCAATAGAAATTAGAACACATTTTGGGCATGAGATGGTTTATCACAAGAATCTAGAACAAGGGTAAGAGATAACCCAGAATAAGCAACAACAATAAGCATTTGAAAACACACACTAGGGTAAACATGCTTAAGAAAGCCAAAATCAAGGTTAAAAATTAGGCAAGTTCAGATACCATAGAAGTATAAAGCCTCAAGAATAACTTCAGAGCAGATAGGGATGCAAATAATAACATGCTGATTCAAAAAGTAGGGAAACCCAGTGCGTCAAAGTTCACAAGGACTTCAGATGAGCCCCGAGCAATGCTCGCACAGGGAAGGCCAATAGAACGAACTCCGGTGGTCTTGGCTTTCAGCTGGCGAAGAACCAAAATTTTCAAAATAAAGTGAGTGATTGAGTGAGAGAGTGATAGTGATAATCACAGTAGTCAAGTGGTAGTTCTTGCAATAGTCATTAAGAGCTAGAGGGGAAGCGGGGAATGAGGGTTCATATAGTGCTAGAAATTGAAAGAACAAACATGAAAAACAATTAATTAAGCACAAATAAGAAAAGAGAATATCACATGAAAATCAAAATCAGTAAAGGATATGGAGAGTCTCAAACTCTAATTGGGTTGAACCGTCTGAAAATCGAACCAAGAGGGCAAATCTTTCTTTGTGAAGCGTATATCGATGGAATAACGCCCAAAATCAAATATTCGAGTCATTCTAGTCTGATCTCGGAAGTGATACTTGCCAAACTTAGGCAAGTACCAAAAGTAACACCATAAAAAAGATGACCAATGATCAGAGAAGATTAATAAGGTTAGTATATCATAGGTAGATTCCATCTCTGGTTTAGAATCGGAGAGGAACTAAGCAACGGCGGCTAGGGTTTCTCACAAAACAAGAGAGGATTAGAAGATTTGGGGACGACTATCTCAAAAGAATGGACAGTAGGGTTTGGGGCGAGGGTAATTAAAATGGGGGAATAGAGGTGGGCCGTTGATCATTTTAGATCAACGGCCAGTATTAGAGGAGAAGTGCGGCGGGTCGTAGAACGGGTCCTGACCAGGTTATAATTAAAGGGTTCGTTTGGCTATGCACTAGGGGATTCTGCCAAGGTTTTTTGAGGTATGGGCTGGTACTTGTGTCAAAAAAAAAAGACTTAGAATTGGGCTATGAAATTAAATATGCGAAAATTGTTGAAAATAATTGATGAAAAGTGATTAAAAAATAATAAAAATATTATTTATGTAGTAAAATAATTAAAAATAATAGCTTAATATTTTGAAATAATAAATAATGCCATTTTAGTATAAAATATAAATAATGCAACTGTGTACCAAATATAGGCTATTACTGCAAAAATTGTATGAAATAGCTAAAATATAAATGTAATTATATGAAATGAAGAAAAAATGTTACCAAACATATATGTAGGTATAAATATTAAATTTGGATGATTAAGTCGTTACAAAATAATTTGAAAGGGTAATTAATATACATTTGAACAATTTAAATGCAAGAAAATCAATTTTAAAGTCTTAATAATTATGGAAAAAATACAGAAAATACTTATATAACCCCAATAAACTGGATAATAGTGAAAAATGTTATTTTTAAGAAATATATAATATTTATAAAATATGAGGAAAAAATTGGGTATCAACTGCTGCCCCTCTTTACCTTGGAATGATGAAAGAGTTGTCGAGTAAAGAAAATTATGACCAATTTTGTTCGAATGAACAGAGGTGAGGTTTTTAAAAAATAAATGGGGACCGAACCTTGGTTCTTGAGTTGCCTACATATCCATGGTATAACGAGAATCAGACCGTGTGTAATTCTGGATCTAACAACGAACGAAACTGATGGAGTTGTTATAAGGGTGGTCATGTGTTTCGGAAAAGGATCTTTTGGATATGGTAGTGTCGTAAGTAATAGATAATTTCAGGTGGAGCTATGAAATGTGAATTTGAATGTTACGGATGTAGAAGGCAAATATTTGAGCGGTTACGGGATAAAGGGTAATCAATTGCTAATCATCGGTTATGTTTGAGATGACCGAAGGATGTGAACGTTGTGAACAGAAATCGGAGCAAGAATTGCTCTTGTTTGTAGGACGGTTACCTCCCGAGTTACCTGCAAAACTTAAAACACGATGGATGGCGAATATATATAGGGTTATTGCGAAAATTTAAACATGATGCAAGTTCCCTTCGGACCATGAGAGTTGTCTTTAGACGATGAGGATGATATCCTTAGACCATGACGTCCTGGGCCATGAAGCGTATGATAAGGGATTCGCAGGCCATGAATGGTGTCCTCGAGCCATGAAGATGGTGCCTCTGGACTATGACGACTTTCAATAATAGTATGCAATTTCAAGAGATCCTCCGGCTGTGGCATGATGTCTTTGGGCTATGAGGATGCTGCCTTTAGACTATGACGCCTTCGGACAATGTGGCGATGTTTCAGCCCATGAAATGCAAAGATGCAGAGATATCGATCGTTTGATAACGAGAACAACTGATGCTTAGTTGTATGCAAGAATGAGACAAGGCAGCGCTTAGCCTTGTATGTGATGAGGGCAGTGTTTATGCCTATGCAAAGGAAGGCAGCGTTTAGCCTTGTGAAGTGATGGAGGCAATGCTTTGCCTCATACAATGTAATGGAGACAGTGCTTAGTCTCATGCAAGGGAAAGTTGTGCTTAGCCTTATGCAATAACAGAGGCAGTGCTTAGCCTCATGCAAAGAATGGAGACAGTGCTTTAGTCTCAAGCAATGATGAGGGTAGTGTTTAGCCTCATGCAAAGAATGGAGACAGTGCTTAGTCTCATGCAAGGAAAGGTAGTTCTTAGCCTTATACAATGATGAGGACAGTGTTTAGCCCTATGCAAAGAATGAAGATAGTGCTTAGTATCATGCAAGGGAAGGTAGTGCTTAGCCTTATGCAATGATGGAGGTAGTGCTTAGCCTCATGCAAAGATTGGAGACAGTGCTTAGTCTCATGCTAGGAAAGGAAGTGCTTAGCCTTATGCAATGATAGAGGCAGTTCTTAGCTTCATGCAATGTATGGAGACAGTGCTTTAGTCTCATGCAATAATGAGGGCAGTGTTTGGACTTATACAATGATGGAGGCAGTGCTTAGCCTTATGAAAAGAATGGAGATAGTGCTTAGTCTCATGCAATGATGGGGCAGTGTTTAGCCCTATGCAAGAAGAGCAACGATTAAATGTGAGAGGGAAAAGTGATTCTTAGCTTGACGCGTTTGCGTTTGGTGACTTCTGTAGGTGTGAAGATAGTGATCTTGTTGTATATATATATTTGCGGACGTGTTAGTTATGTCCCTCGTGCCTGCATCTAAAGAAAAATCATGAGTTTTGGAAGGGAAGGTTGGTTTGTGCCTTCAGTTCTTCGTTTCGTCTTTGCTCCTTGTCTTGAGGCCTTGTTGGAGTCACCCTAGGTAATGTCTAGCTACTACAACAAATGAAATTTTTGAAAAATATGCATTTGTGGTAAGTTGTTTATATAAAATTTGCATTTTGTTCAAAATATGTGATGATGCATAAAATAAATAATTTTCGAATCGGAGACTGCGACATGCTTTGAGACATTGCAACCTCCTCATCTTGGAATTTTGAGGACCCTCCTCAAAATTCTGCCACGGTTTAAATGCATACTTCTAGCGATACACTTCTTGGCGATCCTTCGTAATGGGATTGATAAACTCAAAATCTTTCCCCAGTTTCTGACCATAGAGGGGGATGAAGATCTTATTATGATGTGACCGAACGCACAGGGATGCGTACGTATCCCCTCTTAAACGGGAATCAAGTCAAGCATAGTTCAGGTTGCATCAAAGAGAAAGTGCAAACATAATCTTAAGCAAAATATCTCTTGACAGCGTCTGAATTGATAGGTTTTGGCCATATTTCTCCATCCATTTCTGCAACTATAAGCACTCCTCCTGTTAGTACTCGGTCAACCATGTAAGGGCCTTGCCAATTAGGTGAGAATTTCCCTTTTGCTTCATCCTGATGCGAGAAGATCCGTTTCATCACCAATTTTCCCAATATGAATTGCCTCGATCTAACCTTTTTGTTGAAAGCTCTTGCCATTCTATTCTGGTAGAGCTGGCTGTGACATACTGTGTCCATCCTCTTACCATCAAAGAGAGCAAGTTGTTCATACTGACTCTGTATCCATTTTGCATCGCTGAGCTCGGCCTCTTGTATGATTCTTAAGGAAGGAATCTCCACTCCGGCGGGAATAACGGCTTCAATACCGTAAACCAGTAGATAGAGCGTTGCCCCAGTTGACATACAAACTGTAGTGCGGTACCCGAGCAAATCAAATGGTAGCTTCTCATGCCATTGCTTGTAGTTTTCCCCCATCTTCCTTAATATCTTCTTGATGTTATTGTTGGCGGCTTCTACGACTCCATTTATCTGCGGCATGTATGTTGTAGAATTCTGATGCTTGATCTTAAATGTTTCACGCATAGCTTTCATCAGATCATTATTGATATTGGCGGCATTATCAATAATGATTGACTCGGGTACTCCAAATTGATAAACAATATGATCTCGAACAAAATCCGTTACGACCTTCTTAGTCATGGCCTTATAGGAATCGGCTTCAACCCATTTTGTGAAGTAATCTATAGCCACCAAAATGAACATGTGCCCATTTGAAGCAGCGGGTTCAATTGGTCCGATGACATCCATGCCCCAAGCAGAGAAAGGCCAGGTTAAACTCGTTGCATTGAGTTCATTGGGCAGCATCCGTATCATATCATCATGCACCTGGCATTGGTGACACTTCTGAATATATTTGATACAGTCTGTTTCCATGGTCATCCAGAAATACCCTGTCCTTAATATCTTATTGGCCAAAACGAACCGTTCATGTGAGGTTCGCAAGTTCCGGCATGTATGTCTTCGAACAATCTAGATTTCTCATTGGCATCGGCATATTGCAACAATCCCAAATCAGGATTCCTTCTGTATAGAAGTCCTCCACTCTGAAAGAAATAGTTGGACAATATTCGAAGCGTGTGCTTCTGAGTGTGTGCGGCATTCTCTAGGTATTCTCCTTTCTCCAAGTATTCCTTGATATCGTGGAATCATGGATTTTCGTCAAACTCTTCATCAACATGAGCACACTAAGCTGGCTTCTTACGAATCTCTATTGGGATAGGATCCATGAAATGTTTGTTTGGATGTTGTATCATGGATTACAAGGTGGCTAATGCATCTGCGAACTCATTCTGAATCCTTGGGACATGTTTGAATTCTATCTTTGTGAACCTCTTGATCAACTCTGCTACACAATGTAAGTATGGAAATATTTTAGTGTTCTTGGTAGCCCATTCACCTAGTACCTGGTGTACCAATAGATCCGAATCTCCAATTACTAGCAACTCCTAAAAATTCATGTCGACGGCCAATCTGAGTCCCAAGATGCAGGCCTTATATTCCACCATGTTGTTGGTGCATGGAAACCTTAGCTTTGCGGATACTGGATAATGTTAACCGATTTTTGATACCAAGACAGCCTTAATCCTACTTTCTTAAAGTTTTCTGCTCCGTTGAAAAACATCCTTTAATCGTCGTATGTTTCGGCAATATCCTCACCTACAAACGACACTTCCTCGTCGGCGAAATACGTATTCAATTGTTTGTATTCTCCGTCTACGGGGTTGTCCACCAAGTGGTCGGCCAATGGTTGCCCCTTGACCGCCTTTTGAGTTACATAGATGATGTTGAACTCGCTTAACAATATCTGCCACTTTGCTAACTTACCTGTAGGCATGGGTTTCTGAATAATGTATTTTAATGGATTCATCCTTGATATGATATATAGTGTACGTGCAGAAATAATGTCTTAACTTCTGGGCTATCTATGTCAAAGCACAACATTTGCACTCTAGCAAAAAGTACCGGGCCACGTAAGGTGTGAACTTCTTACTCAGATAATATATTGCCTGCTCCTTCCTCCCGGTTTCATCATGTTGGCCTAGAACGCAACCGAAGGCTCCATCCAACACGGACAGATACAGCAGCAGAGGTCCTCCTGGCTACGGTGGGACCAACACGGGCGGTTTAGACAAGTACTCCCTGATTTTGTTGAAAGCTTTCTGACATTCTTCAGTTCAGTTTGTCGCGGTGTCTTTCCTCAACATCTTGAAGAGTTGCTCATATATCACCGTTGATTGTGCTATAAAATGGCTAATATATTTGAGGCGTCCAAGGAAACTCATCGCATCCTTCTTGTTCTTTGGTGGTGGCAAGTCCGGAATAGCTTTGATTTTCGACGGGTCTAGCTCAATACCACGACTACTGACAATGAAACCCAACAACTTCCCAGCAGGGACTCCGAAGGTACATTTTACAGGGTTCAACTTCAAATTGTATTTTCAAAGTCGATCAAAAAACTTCCTCAGGTCTGTTATGTGATCTGAACTTCTCTTAGATTTTATGATAACATCATCTACGTACACCTCTACCTCTTTGTGTATCATATCATGGAAAAGAGTCATCATGGCCCTCATGTAGGTGGCCCCAACATTCTTCAAACTAATTGGCATCATTTTGTAACAATATATTCCCTATGGCATGATAAAGGCTGTCTTTTCGGCGTCCTCTTCGTCTATCCAAATCTGGTGGTATCCTGCGAAGTAATACACAAAGGAATGGAGTTCATGCTTGGTCCAGTTGTCGATCGGTATGTGTATGTTGCGCAATGGGAAATCTTTCTTCGGACTCGGTCTGTTCAAATCTCGATAGTCAACGCACACCCTAACTTTCCCATCCTTCTTCGGAACCGGCACAATATTGGCTAACCAAGTTGGGTACTCGACCACTCGAAGAACCTTGGCTTTGATTTACTTGGTAACCTCCTCCTTTATCTTCAGACTCATGTTTGGCTTGAATTTTCTGAGCTTCTGCTTTACCGGTGGACACATGGGGTTGGTAGGTAACTTGTGAGCTGCTATAGATATGCTTAACCCAGTTATGCTGTCGTAAGACCATGCGAAAATATCATCGTATTCCCTTAGAAACCCGACATACTCCTCCTTCTCTGACGGCAACAGATGAATTCTAATGCGAGTTTCTTTGACTGTTTCAGAATCCCCTAAATGAACTGCCTCAGTTTCCTCCAAGTTGGACTTCGGTTTGTTTTCAAAATTCTATACTTCTTTTACAATTTCCTCAGGTATTATGTCATCTTCCAAATCCCCGAATCACTTTCCTTATATTGCGTTGTCTCATTACATGTCACAATTGTAGGTTCATTAGGATATGTAATAATTACGCTTAAAAGAATGTAGAGAGCTAATAATAAATATACGATTAGCAATAATACATTAATAAAGCTTAAAATTGTCAACAAGTACGACTTGCTAGTCCGAGTAATTATTTCAAAACAAAATACTGAAAAAGTCCTAAATGTTCAAAAATAATTTTAAAATAAATCACACTAATTCTACCAAGGGCTACCCAAGTACTCGGCGAGCCCGGGATGGTGCAGCGGTCCAGTACTTAGGAACAACTCCTTCTCCCACTGTCTGAATAATAAGGTCTTCCTCTTTCTCTAAAATTGCACTACAGTCCATACTTTTCGCGTCCAGAAAAAGCTTCTTCATACCGTCCAAAATCTCATCTTCCTCGGATCCCCAAATCACGTCAGTCTGGTGGAATGTCTGGTGCAGTGGTGGTATGGGTTGTTCCAGCACATAGTAATCGGT
Source organism: Nicotiana obtusifolia (assembly GCA_002018475.1). Lineage (NCBI taxonomy): Eukaryota > Viridiplantae > Streptophyta > Magnoliopsida > Solanales > Solanaceae > Nicotiana > Nicotiana obtusifolia. Next base: position 56,230 of record MCJB01029375.1, on the reverse strand, counting down.
GTGCCATGGCGGTGTCCATTCCTGGTACTCTTGCACGGTATATTCATACCCGAGCGCAAAGGTCATGACATGATACTGTGGTCGAATGGGTTCTTTGATCCCCTGAAGCTTTCGGCCTAGACCCTTGCTTGGTTCATATCCCAACCACATCAATATGCTTTCTATTTTATTGCTCCACCATCGATCCTTCTCAATTGCATTTACCCGCTCAATATTGTGGTATGTTTCTCCTTCTATTTCTTCCTGTTTTCGATGATTGGAACGGTTTGGTTGGTGTAGATAGGGTTGCTTTCGTCTCCATGAATGATCACCTCTTGATGATTCCACTCAAACTTCACAACCTGATGCAAAGTAGAAGCGACTGCCCAGCTGCTTATATCCATGGTCATCCCAACAATAAGTTGTAGGTGGCAGATATGTCTAGCACTTGGAATTCGACATCAAACCAGGTCGGGCCCATCTGTAGATCAAGGTTGATTTCTCCGATAGTACCTCTCTAAGATCCATCGAACACATTCACATTCATGCTTCCCATCCGTATCTCGTGCAGGCCTTTACCTAATCCTTTCAGAGTGGTCTCAGACCTCCATCTATCAGGACCCTGACAATGAACTTATCTTCAAATTGCACAGTGATTTGCAACACGTTGTTGTGACTCAACCCTTCCGACGGTAACTCATCTTCATGGAAAATAATTTTGTGACTCTCCAAGTACCTGTCAAACCATGTTAGCCATCTCCCCACTAGTGATATCGGCGGGTACATAAGCTTCACTTAACACTTTCATCAAGGCATCTTGTGCGCGTTTGAATTATGCAATAGTGACACAATGGATTTCTAGGCGGGACTCTTGTTCAGGTAATCAACAACAAAGTATTCCCTCGCCTATACTTTCCTCCAAATATCGTCAGTGTCTATCTCAATGACAGGTGGCTTAGATGCAGTTTCTTTGCTTGTTCCTCCAAGATTCTCAGGTGTGTAAACTCTGCCAGTTCTAGTCATACCTTGCACAACACCTGTCTCTTCCATCTTGGCTTTTCCCTTTCGCCTTGCCTCCGCAACATAATCCCATGGGACAACATCAGACTTATAAGACGGTGTAGGAGCTACTCTCACAGTGAAAGGAGTAGTTACCTCGACCTCAAATGGTGCTTGGATTTGTACCACAATCGACGAGAGGGTGACAAGAGAGGTTTTAGGAGTATCCCCTTCTCGAATAAGTCCGATGGATCCCTCCTGATTCCATTCCTCATCACTTTATCACATTCACTCCCTCGCCCCTATGATCCAGGAGAGGGTTATTCATACATTTGGTGTGGCTTCCTTTGCCTGTATACCATGGTGTCGATTAGTGTTTGAATATTATCCTTCAACATGCGGCATTCCTCAATGGTATGATCCTTCATGCCTGAATGATAGGCATATGTTTTGTTGGGGTTAACCCACTGGGAAGTGGGAACGGTTCCCAACAGTAATAGCAGGAATAGGGGTGACATAAATAGCAGCCTTTAGTCTCTCATAGTGCTATGGGTTCAGCGGTTTGGGTGTATTGTCTGGGAGCTCTGCGGTCGAAGTTAGGTCGTGGCTTTAGATAGTTTTGGCGGGTGGGTGGAGGTGAATGGTAATATGCAGGTTGGGTGTTATATGTATGGTAGGTGGGGACAAGGTATTGGTATTTTGGTGGTGAGGGTTGATATGTTGGATGCACTTCGTATGTAAGGGGAGACTTAGGGCCCTGGGCTACCATCACGTCACCCACTTCTTTCTTCTTTGAGATACCTCCTGATTGCAAGGCTTTGTTTGTGACTTCTAGTGCCTCAAAATTGGTCACCATCCCACTCTTGATTCCGTCTTCTATCCTTTCTCCTAACTTGATAATGTCTGAGAACTTGTGATTCTCGATAACCATGAATCTTTCATAATACTACAGATCTTGAGCTCTAACAAACAACTTGTTCATTTGTTCATCTTCAAGTGGCAGCCTCACCTTTGCAGCCTCTGATCCCCAACGAGTAGCATACTCGCGAAAGTTTCTGTCGGCTTTTTCTTGAGATTCCGAATATAGAAAATGCCTGGCGCGTTCTCTGTATTGAACCTGAATCTGTCCATGAAATCTGATGCCATGCTCACCCAATTCACCCACTTCTTCGAATTCTTACTAATATACAAGATAATGCGTCTCCTGTATGACTTCATACGAACAATTTCATGTGGATTTGTTCATTCTTACCCACTCCTACAAGCTTGTCGCGGTAGGTTCTCAAATGCACCTTTAGATCATTAGTGCCGTCAAACATCTCAAACTTGGGATGTTTGTAACCCTCCGGCAGTTCTACATCTGGCTGGATACACAAGTCTTCATAATTTAAACCTTCAACACCCTTCCCACCTTCAACACTTTGGACTCTCCCTGTCAATTTCTTGAGTTCTTCTGCCATGTTTTGAATGAGCAAGTCCTTCTCGGTCGGCTTAGGTATGTATAGGGTTTGTTGCGGGGTATGGGGTAAAATTTATGCGTATATCGGGTTGCCTTGATGAGTTCCTAGAACTTGGGTATATGGGTTATCATTGTTTGAGGTTTGAGGGGATCAAGGGTAAGTTGTGGTGCGTTTTGAGGAGTGTGATAAGTGGTGGTTTGTGGATATTGGGTCGGGTGATGGTGTTGTTGTTGATGGTCTTGCACTGTGGGTGGGTTGAAGTTTTGGGGAGGTGCGAGATTGTGATACTGGTGCATTGCGGGAGGATTCGGAGCTATGGGTGGTGGATTTTGGTTTTGTGTGTTTTGTGGTGCTATTTGGTTCTGAGTGGTTGTGTTTTGCTGGTTGATGTCAGGAACATTTAGGGTAAGGGAGAGGTTTTCCAGATTACGAACCTTCTCAAGCTCACCCTACAGCTCTAAGATTTTTTGTTCCAAACGTAGGACTAACTCATTCTGTCCTGGAGCACTCCTGCTGTCCGAGGTTTCAACATTCTCTGTCATGGTAGCCTTGTCTTTCCGGCTACCATTTAGATCATCCATCTTCCCTTTGCCTTTGCTCTTCGGATCTCTAGGTGGAGGAGGAGGTGGAGGACCTCTGAATCTGGTGTGGTAAGCTGATGATGCCAGAATGCATGAACAAACTATTGGGAATGAGAGTAATCAAAAGAAAGAAAAAGCAAAAGGTAACCAAGTCAGTAAGACGAAGTAAAAGAGTGTTTGCAGTATTTAAGCACGCATCACATAAAATCATGCAATAATTTGCGTCCTAATTTTCGGGACCTCATTGTGCCTAAGTTATGCCTAAGAGACGCATAGACTTGAAGAAAATTTATGTCAACATTTGCCTCATTCCATTAATGCGAAAATAAGCCAAATCAATCTTTCCCTAAATCGAAAAAATAATAATTAAGGTCACTAGTGGTGTTAAGCCTTATTACATCGAAATATAATCTAATCTAGAAAGTAAAGAACATTATATCCCAGCCTACTTGGTCCCTGAAGGACCTTCTTTATGCTTGGCTCTCTTGACCTCATCAATCATGTTCCCTAGATCACGCATATCCAGTAGCAAGTAAGCTTTTACCAGCTTCCCTCCTTCATCATCGTCCATGCCTTGATAATCCCCAAAACCTTTTTCTCATCTTCCCCTGTAGTTTCATCAATCCTTACTCTAGATATTCTAACCTCTATGTTGACTTATTGGCAATCTCCTTCCATTCTTTTATTGCCTCCATGTTCACTTTATGTTGTTCCAGAGGCTTAGCTTCCGATTCGTACACCCTTTTGTGTAGCCTTTTATACTTCACATGTGCCTCAGCCACCTCATCTATGATCCTATCTTTCAGATTGATTACCGGTTTGACATCCCTAGCTATGTCGTCCTCCAACCATGAGAGATAGTAGTACATATGACCGATGTTATACCTGTCTGGTTCAATAGTCTCACTTTCCACGATGATCTTTTGATTCCACATGTGTTGTGCTTGAGGATGACATCCCCTTTAAAATCTGCCTTATACTGAACCATGTTGGAAACTCGTGGTATGACTTGTTTCCTTCTATCTTGCCTCATTACCCTTACAGGCAGCATGATTAGTACTAAGTGAGTAGTTGCTTTGGATCTGATAATGAACTCACTACTAGGAAACCATTCAAACATCCAATGCACTTGCTCGTTTATCAAATTGCTGAAGAAACACACCCATCCTACAACATATCCAGGGTTTGAAAACCTGTCTGTAATGAACATCATCTTCTTTGGATGATGACTGGCTATGTATTAATTCAGTGGCCTTCACAGAAGCACCTGGCGATACTCACCCCTCTGAAAGTGTTCCAGCAGGTGCACGAGATTACAACCCTCAAGGTGTGTGGACCCATCCTTGCACTGATCTAGAGCACGGTACACTCAGCTAAGATCATCGGGATGATAGTGTACTTTTTCCCCTCGATACCCTCCATTAAAGTCCTGGCGACCATGGCTAAGCTAGTATGAATTCTTCCCCTTTGCATCGGAAAGATCAACAGACCCAAGAAACAGACTATGGAAACATAAATCTGGCGGTGCACCCATCCCAAAGGCGTAATGGCTAGTTCCTTGTGATGAAGGCGATATGATTTGCTATTCCCATAACGCTCATATAGAAATTCAAATGGGATGTATGATTTCTTCACACAGACCAATTCATCATTCTTCTTAAAACCCAACATTTTTAGAAAATTGCGTGGAGTGCGATTTCCGGTACCAATAGTCCAGGACTATCCCATGGTAACTTGGCCAAACCCCCTATTTCTTCCAGGAGAGGAGTCATTTCTATATTGCCAAATCAGAAAGTGGCTCTCTTCTCATCCCAGAACATAGTAGCAGCCTCGATCAGTTCTCTGTTTGGTTGAATGTTCAGCAAAGATGGCAGATTTCCCAATACCCTCCTCACATGATTTCTGTCACAGGGCACAAGGTCATTCCACCAGTCAATCAGTAGAGGCGGGATATTCTGAACCATACCAAACTTGCGGATTTCGTGATTCATTTTCTACAAACAAATAAAAGTTAGCCCTTTCCCCCTCTAGATTCGACTATTTACACAATAATGATTAGCATGTTGACACGTTTATCTCCAAGTACACATAATATGAAGGTGTCCCTTTGGGATTATGGAAATCCCGTTGACTTTGGACAAGGTTCATCTAAACGGGTTGCTATGTCAATGACGTCTCAATCCGTACTAGGTTTAGCATGAGGCATGCACATTTCAAATCGGAGTATGGTTTTCTAGTAAGGTCTAGACTGGTACTCTCAAGTGGACAACTTGAGAGGGAAAGGCACGTGACCATCGACTGCACCGTCGATTGACTAGTCTACCGCAAATAAGCCTTTTCGGTTTAAAAGGGTGCTTTCAGGAAAGCGTGGACACTTATCAAGCGCCGCAATGTTGATAATAAGCACGAGTGGAGTATGATGTGGAGCATGTGTTTACGCAAAATATAGTAACATGTTGCCAAATATTTAGATGATGAAAGTAAGTAAAAAACAGTAAGTAATATGTTAAAGATGAATAGGAGGAAAAAAAAAGGAAAGACAAAAGAGAGGAGTCATTTTAACTCATGAAAATATGCTAGAACATAATAAACGGAGCAAATAGGGATATAGGGATGGGAGAGACATGACATAGCAGTCTTTAGATAAGATGAAAGCAATGGAAAGAGGATGTGCATGTCATAGCAAATAAAGGAAATAAGGCGAGGGGATGTACATGTCATAGAAATCTAAACATATAAGGAAAACTAAGGGAAGTGATGTCATGGCAATCTAAACAAATAAGGAAAAATAAAGGGAGGTCATCAAATAATCCACACAAGTCAACTCCGTTATAGTAAGAGCCTAAGTGTAAATCCCCAGCAGATTCGCCATGTTGTCGCGCCCCATTTGCTCGCGAAAACGAGCTTCGACCTGTGATAACTCTTTCAAATGAGGGTATCAAAAGAGAAGAGTCGCCACCTAATGATTTTAGGGAGCGTTAGGGCACCTATTAGAAAATAACTTAGTTCGATTATTCTACATCACCAAAGATCGGGTAAAGGTTTAAATTACCTCAAAGAGAAAGTGTGAGGCACTCTTCGAGGTCCACAGCTGTGGGTCCCAGGCGAAGTTTACACTATTTGAATTTTAATTAAGCTAGGTGACCACATAAGTGAAGAAAGACGCGGAAATTAAAGGCTCTATTGTCATATAAGCAAGTGTAAAGAAAACTATATAAATACGAATCTCAAAGGTTACAAGGATACAACTATGTAGGTCTATATTCGATGACTAAGTGTGAACAGCAAGCATATTAAGGAAAGGGGGTCCTAAGTTTTTTAGCCTACGTGCAACATAAATAATACTTCGGAACTCCCTTAGGGTAGGGGTTGCTCATATTATTCAGCGGGCGCAGACTATCATCTCCTGCTACCTGATTACTATGTTAAAGTTTGTTACTTAAAGGTGCTCTAATTCAATTCTAGGTCACATCCTTTGCGTGCACTACCTGACCCATGCTTATGATCCAAGAGGCTTTGGACCTACTATTGGGTGGTTCTAGACTTTACTTAGGATTCTCAAAATGATAAAACTAGGCGCGCATTCAAAAACATATAGGAATTCTCATAAAGGCAACAAATGGCTCAAGTTTGTCCCCACACATAAGCAAGAAATGCACGCGCGCAGATTTAGGCAGTAGACAGTTATGATGCGTTAGAGTCGTTAAATCCTATAGGCATGGTTTCTATATGATTCTGATTTCCAGTATCGTACAGGTAGTGCTACAACCTTAGATTAACGAATTTGTACCTTATAAACGTTACAGACCTTATAGGCATGATATCTAAAAGTCGCGCAATGAGGCAGTGAAACAGCTAGAAAGCTCGGGATTAGCAGCATTGATTTCGTAAACGGTTTCTTATGCGAGTGACGATATCCTATAGGCAAGATTTCTAACAATTGAGAATTATACTTGATTTTATAACACTTTATCCCTATAGGCATATCATCCAAGTGAGTCAATATAATGAAAATAACATAAGCAGCTGATTAATTAATTAAGCCTATAGTCATGTTATCTAAATGAGTATATTAAAGGCGTGTATTATTGTATATTATAGGCATGTTGTCGAATAGTTAAGCAAAGCATTTGATCCCCATAAACATGTTATCTAAAGTGTTCAGTAGTAGGTACTGAAACAAGGGTAGAAGTTACTTAAGCTAACATGCATTGAATAAGGTACAAGTATCAGGCAAATTAAGTGAAGTGTGTGTGATTCTTATAGACATGATCTCTATTAGTGTGTAGAATCAAAGCATGTAAATATCAAACAAGGTAGTTAAACCCTATAGGCATGTTTTCCACATGTTCGTGCAAGCACCAGAATACCCTAGCCCCCTTTTTATTAATCTCCCCATTATTCGTCATTACAAGTTATTACACGCCCAAATGCAATACTACAAACTCAAATATGAATAGTTACAGAATGAAATGACTATAGGCCCAACAGAACAGTGACAGGCCCAACACGAAAAAACCTAGTGTATGTTTCTGGGCATTCAATAGTCTTTATTTCCACACGACCCCTAGACCCTAAATCTTGAGCTTATAAGAACAATAGAGCATGTCTGAATCAAAAGCCCAAGTCCAACAATATATATGGCCCAACACCAGGCCCAAACAAATGACTCAACTCTCCAACTATATGTCAAACTTAACCATACAAGCAACAAACTACACATTGAATTGATTTAACAGCCTTTGAGATCCATACACTTAGTTCTTAGGACCGCAATTGACAGTAGTTTAAACTAAAGCATATAGACAAGATCACATGAAGTTAAGTACACAAGATGGCCTTATGCTATGTTTCAGGAATAAGTTCAAAATGACAAGGTGGAACTCCACAAGCTAACAAACGATCCCAAATACGAAGGGTTTTAGAGTAAATATGATCCAGGATCAGCTTAAATAAATTCGACATAAGATTTAACAGAAGAACTTTGCAGAATCTCAGACAGGAGCAAGTGAAATAGTGTGGAAGTTCCTAGCATGAGAATCTACTGTAAGGATGATCACAAATAGCACAACAAACAAGTTGGTAAATATGTAACAATTCTCTTAATGAGAAATTGTTACATTATCAATCAAAACACCAAGGTTTAAACAACACTCATAATAGGCAAGGATATATCAAAGCCAGGTTAACAGGACTGGCATGCACAAGGGCTTGACTACATTTGGAATAAGAGGCCAGGTATTGAATTCATCCTAGAATTCTTAGGTAGTATTTGAAGAACACAAGATGAAACAGCGCAGGGGACACACAGTAGAATTTGCAAGTAGCGGAACAACATGTTTGGCTAATAACATGATCAGAAATTAACTCTAAGAAAGCATTAAGTTATATTTGCACAATTCAACAGAAAATAGAACACATTTTGAGCATGAGCTGGTTTATCACAAGAATCCAGAACAAGGCTAAGAGATAAACCCAGAATAAGCAGCAGCAATAAGAATTCGAATACACACACTAGGGTAAACATGCTTAAGAAAGCCAGAATCAAGGTTAAATATTAGCCAAGTTCAGATACTAAAGAAGTATAAAGCCTCAAGAATAAATTCATAGAAGATAGGGATGCAAATAATAGCATGTTGATTCACAAAAGTTTCAGGGACATAGATATACAAAGCAGGAACTCAAACGAAAAGAGAATAAAATTGCAAGGGCCAAAGGTACTAACCAGTTACAGATTAACGAACAAGAAAACAAGAAGGATAATTTTAGCAACACTCCAATAATCAGTAGTAGAAGAGAGCAGCAGAACCCAAAACCCCATTGCGTCAAAGTTCACAAGGACTTCAGATGAGCCCCGAGCAATGCTCGCACTGAGAAGGCCGGTAGAACGAACTCCAGTAGGCCTTGGCTTTCAGCCGGCCAAGAACCAAAATTTTCAAAATAAAGTGAGTTTTTGAGTGAGAGAGTGATACTGATAATAACAGTAGTCAAGTGGTAGTTCTTGGAGTAGTCGTTAAGACCTAGAGGGGAAGCGAGGAAGGGGGTTTATATAGTGGTATAAATTGAAAGAAAAAACATAGAAAATAATCAATTAAGCACAAATAAGAAAAGAAAATATCACATGCAAATCAATATCATTAAAGGAGATGGAAAGTCTCAAACCCTAATTGGGTTCAACTGTCTGAAAATTGAACCAAGAGGGCAAATCGCTCTTTATTGAGCGTATACAGACAGAATAACGCCCAAAATCAAAGTTCGAGCCATTCCAGTCCGATCTCGGAACTGGTACTTGGCAAACTTAGGCAAGTACCTAAGTAACACCACAAACAGACGACCAATGATGAGAGAAGATTAATAAGGTAAGTATATCATAGGTAGATTCCATCTTTGGGTTGGAATCGGAGAGGAACTAAGCAACGACGGCTACGGTTTCTCACAGAATAAGAGAGGATGAGAGGATTTGGGGGCGGCTATCTCAGAAGAATGGACATTAGGGTTTGGGGCAAGGGTAATTAAAATGGGGGAATGTCTGTGATGGGCAAGGGTAATTAAAATGGGGGAATGTCTGTGGGCTGTTAATCATTTGAGATCAACGACTATGATTAGAAGAGAAGTGGGGCAGGTCGTAGAACAGGTCCCGCCCTAGTTATAATTAAAGGGGTCATTTGATTTTTGGCCAGAGGATTGGGCCAAGGTTTTTTTTGAGGTATCAGCTGGTACTTAGGTTCGAAAATTGGCTTAGAATTGGAATATGAAATTAAATAAGCAAAAATTATTTAAAATAATTTTAAAAAAGTGATTAATAAATAATAGAAATATTATTTATGTAGTAAAATGATTAAAAATAATTGCTTAATATTGTAAAAATATAAATAATGCCATTTTGGTATAATAATGTAAATAATGCAGTTGTGTATAGAATACCGGCTATTATTGCAAAAATTGTATAAATAGCTAAAATATAAATTTAATTATATGAAATGAAGAAAAAATGTTATAAAACATGTATGTGGGTGCAAATAATAAATTTGGATTATTAAGTCACCACAAAATAATTTTAAAGGGTAATTAATAAATATTAGAACAATTTAAATGCAAGAAAATCAATTTTGAAGTCTTAAAAATTATGGAAATATTGCAGGAAATACTTATATAACCCCAATAAACTGGATAATAGTGCAAAATGATGTTTTAAAAATATATATAATATTTATAAAATATGAGAGCAAATTAGGTATCAACACCAGGCGCTAAAATTTCCCACATGGGAGGAGTCAAAATGGTCTACAGAGAACAGTCGGCTGCAAGGGAAATGTTTGCAGTTGATGAAGTGATATCGGTGCCCAAGGTTTCAACATCAGAGCGCAGAACCGACCAAAAAAGAAGAGATTAAATAGCAATCAATGATATCAGCCTCAACCGAACCGGAGAAATAGGAAGAACAAAGAGCGAATGATGAGGACGATTACAGCTCCCGAGATCATTCATAGCTCCCAATGATACTAATGCCACCAAATCAACGGTCGAGGAGTTGGAGCAAGTTATACTAATCAAGCATCTACTAGATCGAAAGGTATACCTGGGCACGGGGTCAAGCCCCGAGCTCAGGAGAAAACTTATTGATTTTCTTAAAGCTAATGCTTACTGTTTTACTTGGTCCCATCGTGACATGATAGGGATCTCACCATAGGTAACCACTCACAAGCTAAGCTTGGATCCGAAGTTCCATCTGATCAAGCAGAAGAGAAGGCCACAGTCCGAGATTAAACACGTCGTCATCAAGGATGAGGTATTCAAACTTCTAAAAATAGGTTTCATTTGGTAAGTTAAATACCCGGATTGGTTAGGTAACGTAGTGGTAGTACCAAAAAAGGGGAATAAACTTAGAATGTGTATAGATTATAAGGATCTAAACAAGGCGTGTCTGACGGATTTTTTCCCTTTTGCCTAACATCTATCGGATGATCGACGTAATGGTCGAACACGAGATACTCAGTTTTCTCGACACCTACTCTAGGTACAACCACCTGGACGATCAAGATAAGACTTCTTTCATAACAAAGTTTGGCACCTGCTGCAATAGCGTAATGTTGTTCCGACTAAAGGATGCCAGTGCAACGTACCAACGCCTAGTAAACTGGATGTTCGAAGAACAAATAGGAAAATCAATGGAAGTTTATATTGAGGATATGTTGGTCAAGTCCCTGCAAGCATAGGATCATTTGAAACATTTGCAGGAAACCTTCAACATACTAAGGAAGTACAACATAAAGCTAAACCCGGAGAAGTGTGCGTTTGGGGTCGGTTCGGACAAGTTTCTCGGGTTCATGGTATCTAATCGGGGGATGGAGATCAATCCCGACAAAATAAAGACCATAGAAGACATCACCATAGTCGACAACATCAAGGCGGTTCAAAGATTGACCGGGCGGATAATTCATCTCGAGGTCGTCGGATAAGAGTCATTGGTTCTTCTCACTATTGAAAAAGAAGAATGATTTTTTGTGGACTCCAGATGCCAGCGACCTTTGGAAGAAATCAAGCGATACTTGTCGAGCCCCCCTTTGCTGCACACTCCAAAGGAAGATGAACAATTTTACCTTTACTTAGCGATTTTCGAGGTGGCATAAGTGGTATCCTAGTCCAGGAGGAAGAAGGTATGCAATCCCTTACTAGAACCCTGGGCGATGCGGAAGCAAGGTATCCTCACCTAGAAAAGTTAGCAGTCGCCTTAATAAGTGCTTCCCAGGAAACTAAAACTATACTTTCAATGCCACCCCATATGTGTCAAAACCTCTTACCCGCTGAGGAATATCATGCATAAGCCCCATATCTCGGGCTGGCTGGACAAATGGGCCGTGGAGATTAGCGGGTACGATATTGAGTACTGACCCCGGATTGCCATAAAATCTCAGATTTTGGCAGACTTTGTGGCCGATTTTTATGTCGGCCTTGATACCCGAAGTTGAAAAGGAATTACTACTCACTTTGAGGGCTAATTCGGGGACATAGACCCTATTCACGGACGGTGCGTCCAACGTAAAAGGGTCCGGACTCTGTATCGTACTAAAATCGCCTACGGGTACCATAATTAGATAGTCTATTAGAATTGTAAAGTTGACTAACAATGAAGCCAAGTATGAAGCTATGATTGCAAGTTTGGAACTGGCTAGGAGTTTTGAGGCCGAAGTGATCGAAGTCAAATATGAATCCCTCCTCGTCGTAAATCAAGTCAACAGAACGTTCAAAATAATAGAGGAAGGAATGAGGAGGTACTTGGACAAATTGCAGGTAACCCTCCACCAATTTAAGGAATGGAATCTACAGCACGTACCTCGAGATCAAAATAGTGAGACCGATGCACTGGCCAACTTGGGGTCGTCTGTCGACTCCGATGAATTCTGCTCAGGGACAGTGGTGGAGCTGATGAACTCGATGGTAGAAGAAGGTCATACCGAAGTAAACCCAACAAATTTGACTTGGGATTGGAGAAACAACTACATAGACTACCTAAAGACAGGAAAATTACCATCGGATTCAAAAGAATCGAGAGCCCTGCGCACCCATGCTGCCACATTTAGTCAAAGGAGCATTGTTCAGAAGATCTTTCTTCGGCCCACTGGCTAGATGCTTAGGTCCGGGAGAGACCGAATATGCCATGAGAGAAGTTTGTGAGGGCACCTGCGAGAACCATTCGGGGGCAGAATCCTTGGTTGGGAAACTGATTAGAGTCGGTTACTACTGAAATAAAATGGCGAAAGATGTGAAAGACTTTGTACAGAAATGCAACGAGTGCCAAAGACACGCCCTAATGATTCATCAACTGAGAAAGATGCTCCACCCAGTCCAGTCACCGTAGCCGTTTATGAAGTGGGGAATGGAAATTGTCGATACCCTCCCATGGGCACCCGGTAAGGTCCAATACATACTATTCATGGCTGATGATATTTCCAAATGGGTCAAGGCTCAAGCGTTCGAGGAGGTCCAAGAGAAAGAAGTCATTGACTTCATCTAGGATCACATAATATGTTGATTTGGGATACCGGTCGAGATCGTTTGCGACAACGGAAAACCGTTTGTCAGCAGCAAGGTGAGTAAGTTTTTCGAAGACCACAAGATCAAGAAGATATTTTCAACGCCCTACCACTCTAGTTGGAACGGGCAAGCGGAATAGATGAACAAAACTATACTCCAAAACCTGAAAAAGAGATTGGCCGGTTTATAAGGAAAGTGGAAGGAAATCCTGCCCGATGTCATGTGGGTGTACCGTACGACTGCGAAGTCGAGTATCGGGACGACCCCATTCTCTCTAGTCTACGAAGTAGAAGTTTTAAACCAGTCGAGGTAAGAGAACCAAGCCTCGAGTTTCAGTACGCTACCGAAGTGTCAAACGGCGAGGCCATGACCACGAGCCAGGAATTATTGGACGAAAGGAGGGAAGCCGCCCTAGTCCGGTTGGCCGCCCAAAACAACGAGTAGGAAGGTACTACAACCGAAGAGCCAACCTTCGACATTTTCAAGTCGGGGACTTAGTATTGAGAAAGATAACACCAAACACCAGGTACCCAAACGAAGGAAAATTACGCCTGAATTAGGAAGGATCGTATAGAGTTGCCGGAATAACTAGCAAAGGCTCGTATAAACTCGAATCGGGAAATAGTATACTACTGTCAAACAATTGAAATGTGGAACACTTAAAGCGATACTACTGCTAAAGTACAAAATCAATTCCCTTTTTAAATTATGTTATATTACGGACTAACTTATGCAGGTACTCTGCCAAGGGCAAACATGACTATTAGGTCTTAAAGCACGTGTTGTATTCTTTTTCCCTTGAGCCGATTTTGTCTTGAAGTGGGTTTTTTGGCAAGGTTTTTATTGAGGCAACAGTATAATGCGCTACCTTAGATTTGAAGACCGGCCTTAAACTGGAATCGTTGATTGCTTGCACCAAGCCAACAGTATCCGAGCCCTCAAAAGTTCAACCTCAAATAGTGGGGGCCATTACCCCTAGGATAAGATCCTTAGAAAGGGAAGCTTTTATATGTCAAAAGCCAAGTCTTGGTGATTAAGATTCATTGTAAGGGTCAAACGGTCATACGTACCGTGCCCATGTAGCCCGCTCTAGCCACGGCATAAGGCTTATACGCCTTCGATAATGTACCCTACATATAAAACAATGAAAGAAAAATTTGCTTCCCTCATACTCCGTCATTACACATTTCACATTTTGCTTCGTTGATGCTTCACAACGGATCCTAGATCCTAAAGCCCATGAGCTACCCTAACTCGGGGATTGTCGTCCGATAAGAAATCTGACGGCCTGAGCCATCGAATCCCGGAGGCACCTAGCCTATTAGGCAGCGCCCTAATACAAAAGGCTACGACCACCCTAAAATGGCTCGTAGACGTCCGAAGTTCGTACTCAGAAAGTAAGGCCCTTATGTATAATTAAAACCTATTAAAAGGTTACCCTCGGCAACAACGTCGTCGTATATGGCTAAAATACTTAAGCATCTTAAAGGACTTCAATTTTATTGAAATCTCGAAGCCACAGGTAATCTGGAGTTGCCCTCGAAATCGGTCTCCATTCAGGCCCGAAAAACGGATGCCCCGGATTATATTTGATTCTATGCTAAGGCATTAAGAGTGATACACAAATAAAAGATTGTAAATAAATGCTGAAAAGTAAAACATGGTATTGCCAAAGGGAAAATTTTATATATTTCAAAAAATATTTACAAAGGCACGATAAAACGACCTCAAAATAAATAAGAAAGAAAATATACAAGGGAAAACCCACAATATAACTAAGGCACCTACGCCTAATCTTCACGGAGTCTTCGGAACAGTCGAAACCTTCGGAGCCTTCGGGACCTTCAGGCTCATAAAGTTTTCTTGCCTCGGCCTCAAGCCGCTTGGCTTCTTCGATCTCAGCCGACAGGTCAAAACCTTGGGCGTGAATCTCCTCGAGGGTCTCACTCCAGGATAGTTGCTTTAAGTACTCAATCTTTGTCTTTAAGAGAGCCTCGACTATCTCCATATAAGCCTTATACTGGGCCAGCATTTCCTCGACTTTGGAGGAATCCATCAAAGTTGCCTCCAATTTGTACTGCAGCTCAGTTTATTCTTGGCCAAGAGCATCCCCTTCCGAGGCGGCTAAAGACAGTTGTGCCCGGAGGTCGTTATCTAGCCGTGACCAATTGTCGGCCTTATCTTTTGCCACCCAGAGTTGGTCCTTGACTGCTGCTAGCTACTCTTTTGTAGCCTCTTTTTTCAAAGCCAGCAAATCCATCCTACCCTTCATCGCCTCGGTCATGGCCTTGACCTCATCCATCTCGGCCCGAAGCTGGTCAATCAAGTCTATCTTCTCTTAAACCTGTAAAGTTGCATCGTTAGTCATCATAAGCAACTTCTCGTTTTTAGCCTCAAAGATCATTACATTCTCGACAAGTTCGGCATGCTCTCGTTTCACGGACCATGCCTCTTTTTGAGCATGTCCTAGCTCGCACGGAGAATTGGGAGGTCCTTGAGGACCTCGTCTTATTGTTCACCGATAGCCATGTACATGTCCTTCTCCGGACATGCTCTTTGAACTCGAACTCGAGCTGGTTGATCTCTAAGCGGGACTGAAGGAAGCTCTCATGATGAAGCACCAAAGCCTGAAAAATAATAAATTCATTAGAGCATGCTAAAACTAAGCAAAATTCGCAAAGGATAAAAAGAATATGCGTCTTACCCAGTTCAATACCTGTTGCGCCTCATTGAAGAGGCTCGATGTACCTACTTCGTTCATCTTCGCCTCGTCCTCCTCGGTCTCCAGGCAACGAAGCGAACAGCGCCTGGGCCAAATTAACCAGAGCGGACATCACCCGGGCATCCACTGGGATAGTAAGAACGACCGTTCTCTTGCGGTCGGGATCCGCACTCGGGGCAGGGAACTGCCTCACCAGCTTCATGCTCGAGATCGGCTCGCCTGCTCCCGATGGTACGTCCTTTTTTGGGACCTCCAGGTGACCAAGCCTAGAGAAGTCCTCCAACGTGCTCATGTCCATGCCGTCGAAGAACATGTTGAGGAAATCATTTGGGCCCGGTGCCGTCTCGTTTGATTTCTCTTTATCAGCTCGAACCTCTTCGAACATAGACTCTGTGTGGGACGGCATCTCTGCAATGTCGATGACACCGGCTACCTCCTTTGGGGCAGGAGCGGCTTCTCACGAGGCCGTGGCCTTCGATTCTCCCTCTAGTTCCCGAGCAAGTGGTGGATCGATCTCTCAGCCACCTTCCCTGGTGGTTGCCTGATCCCCCCCATTTATGGTCGACCTATGAGCGATAAACTCAAGATCGTTATCCTCAGGCTAATTCCTGAGCCGGAAGAGGGAATCGGGGTCAGGTACCCTGACTCCGGTGTTGTTTTTGTTGCTTTTTCAGACCCGGACAGCAACCCTTTCTTCTTCACCTTATCGTCTGGAGAGCCAGAGGATTTCCTCTTTCTCTTTTTCTCCTCCTTTGCCGCAGATCCAGGCTATCCCGAAGCAGACGATTTAGCAAACGAGGACGGGGCCTCGTCCTCATCCAATGGCCGAAGCTCGGTGAGCTTGGGAAAATCTGCGAAAGGGAAAAAACTTAGTAACAATATAAAAGTTAGGTATATAAATGTAATTTATTCAGGCAGAAGACTCATCATGGGGACGGGCCTCCCACTTGCCCCTCAAGAGCTTGCGCCATTCGCGCTCAAAGTAAGACATTTGTTTGCAAATCGCCTCGATCCACTTCTTGAAACGAGAGATTGCATTGGGAACTTGGGCGACCGATGCAAAACGATAGATGCATACAATTAGAAAAATAACAAAAGGAAATAGCAAGCACTCGAGAAGGGGAAGACTTACGGGATGAGTTCCATTTTTTAGGGAACGGTAGAAATTCGGGGGGAATGAGGTCTTCGATTTTCACTCGAACAAACCTCCCATGCCAACCTCGATTTTGATCTTTATCGATGCTCGAGAATGGAGCTTTACTTGCTCGACAAACGAGCTTGATCACCCCCTGAGAAGATTCAGGGATTGTAGAGACAAAGCAGGTGGTCAAGGGTGAACCGAGGTGCTTCGGTGTTGTTTACGAAGTGGCGTAGGAGGACCTCATATGTTTTGCAGAAGCCGAGGATTATAGGGTCCGCTGGGGCGAGCATGAAGAGGTAAGTGTAAAAACATAAATACCCTCCACGTGAGTTGTGATGTCCTCATTGTTCCCGGGAACAACCACCTCCTTACCCTCCACCCCGACTATGGGGAGTATATCTTCGGTGATGGAGGACACATACCTCCATACCCCCTCGCCTCGGTCTTGCTTATTGGAAGCCTTCTTGACTTTGAAGTGATTTTAGATGGAACAGCCCCCAGGAATAAAACTCTTCAAAGGAGGCTCGGAGACCACCTCAGGAACGGATACCTCGACATCTGCGTCCGTGTTGGAAGTTGTAAGAGCAGTTTGCTGAGGCATGAACTTCGAAGTTTTTGCCATCGCATTTTGGAGAATGTGAAGATTTGAAGAAAAATATGAAGGTTTAAAGTTGGGGATGAAGATTTGAAGGGTTTAGGGTTAAGTGGAGAATTCAAAGGTAAACCAAACAGCTTTGAAATTAAAAAGTGAAAAAGGGGTTAGAGTTTTATAGAGGAAAGGAGTAATCAGTCCGTGATGTTTCGCATTCGAGGACAGTCAACCGGTGGCTGACACGTGTTCGAAGTTTGAACGACGTGACTGGTGGGACATTTCGCTGACCCGTCAACCTGGTTGTAACGTATAAAGGAAGAAATCGGGGTTAATTCATCGCTTCCCGTCGCTTTCATAAACCTACTCTCCGGAAAACGAGGAGACTATCTGTGTACGGATAAAATCGGGGGCAAGTTTTCCTCGATTTTCCAATGAGAGAATGAAGGGAAAGCATGGATCGACGAGATTATAATCGAGGCCAGAAACCCCTCATATCGAGACCCGGGAGGAATGAACGATTCATCTAAGACCAGGCATGGTAAAGCGATGCGCCCCCAATCGAGTATAATTTTAGGACCTCGGGAGACGCAGTGAACGGGTATGCATGACGGACAGGGGACCGCAATATTCGCCCTCAACCGGATATTACGGGGCGAACCCCATTTAGTATCAGTTATGGATCAACAATTACCGGAAAGAGAAGATTTTTACCTTTTTTAGACTTATAATATGACACGAAATTCTCCTATTATAATAGACTTATAATATGACTGAGACATTGTAACACCCAATTCAAAGGAATAAAAATTTAGTTTTCTCTTCTAGCTACCGTTCAAGGCATTACTTGTTTGTTCTATTCTTTAATCACGACCGAGCTTCTACCGAGGGTTCAATCGAGCTGAATTCCACTGTTCAATCTAAGATCAGGCTATGGTCATTATATTGCAATTGGTTTGATCGTTTATTTTGTCCTTAATTCATCTATTTGTTATTCCTAATTATTCGTATTGAATTAAACCACGTATTCTTTTAATCACGTACAAATTTAATTGTTACTTATTTTTGAAGTAAACAGAGGCCTAACAAATGTCCAGAGATTGAAGTTGTATGTTAAATAGTTACAAGTTCAGCTCCACAAGGAGACAAGGAAAGAAAAACCTAATCAGTAGAAGGAAAGAATGCCCTTTTTGGATCTAAGTTATTATTTTTATTTCATGAGCCCCTAAATTGATAAAACTTCAGGCACAAAAAATTAACATTATTGCTATCATGTTCTTTGTTTTGTTTCCTGGTCTCTCAGGCATAGAAAGAGAGATTTTCCAAAATCCAATGATTGCGATAATATTTTATTTTGAAGGACTTGGATAATAAATATTATGCGACGTCTTTCTGAGATTCTTTGGAAGGATAACGTAAGGCTAAACAATCGATGTCAGCACGATTGTTGTCCCCCAACTGAGGTCCCCTCCGTACGCTAAACTAGATTGTCAGTGCGGTACAGAAAAACCAATGTCATGAGCAACTGAGAACAGTAGAGAGAATTGAGAAAGAAAGCCTGATTGTATAAATGAAAGCTATTACAGAAAAGCTACGCAGTGTCGAGGGGGAGAGACACCAGTACAGAGAATTGTTTACTTGCTAGAAAGTTTTGAATGCTTGATCCCCCTAATAATACTTAAAAAAAATAAACCAAAGTTACAAGAGTTGACCTATGAAAGCTGTAGATGCATACTAAAAGAAAATAAACTAAATATATTCTATATTTACAATGAAAAGGACTTAGTCTTCTACAAGATAGAAACAAGTCCAATGGCAGCAACTTTGTCTTAAGTATCAGGGTCTGCGCGCGCGTTGCTGTCGGCGCACGCGGCACTATTTGTGTCTGCCTGTGGCTGCACGCTGGCGCTTGGATCATGATGGGTGCGCGCGGCATTGTATGTGCACACGGCATTGTCTGTGCGCGCGGCGCTGTTGGCACTCGCAAGCTACTGGGCGTCGGCAAGGAGTTTTGGTGGGGCGACAGAAGCACATGCGCGCTTGTCACTTGGCGCTGCCGAAACCACGGGGCCGACCGTGACGCTAGGTATTGGGAGGCTTGCCAGGACATCACGAGGCGCGTCTAAGGGATGATGGGGCGAGGCTGGAAAGCAGCCCATGACATAAATTCCGAAAATGAATGGGATAGATGAGCAATTTAGTTATTAACTGCGGGCAGTTAGATACGAGCACGCACAGTAATTTTAAAAAAATAAATATATATATATATATATAATAACTAGTTACTCCGTTCAGAAAAAAGAACGATGCTATCATTTGACGAATTAAGCCATCTTTTTACTTTATTTTTTAAAAAAGTTAATTGTGCAAGTATAAGAATCTTCACTTCGTTCCAATATGGGATATCCCTTCACTATAATATGTGACATAGTCCGAGTTAACACCGCATTTAAGAAAAAAAGAAAAATATTTAAAATTTATATTCTCAAATATGTTATAATATTTTTATACCTATGAAACTTTTAAAACTTATGATATTAAATATGATATAATATTTATGTGATAAAATAAAAATATAAAGTTAATTATTTCTAAACTTAGAAGTGCATTATTCTATTTAAAACGAAAATGAGGGTGTATTATTTTCTGTCACCATCCTCGTCAGTCGTCATATTGAGAATCTATCTTCTTAAGTCGGTCAAAGAGCATACCAAACTTATGAAGCTACCACTTTTTTCAGCTATTATAAATTATAATGATTTTGAATGTCACAATTCAGTGCTGATACGCAAGGACATTTCTGAATGAAGTGAGAGTGCATATCAACACAAACCCCAAATCATTTACGGTTCTCTGTGTTACTATTACTACAATCATAACTCGTTTAGAGGAATACATATATTCTTCTTTTCCACAAAAATTCGGTTAAAAACGTATGAAATCTTTGTGAGATCATTTTCTTCTATTTAAATAGTGATCAAAAGAAATTATAATCCTCACTTACCTTTCACAAGAATAATCAAATAAATTACTGGTAGCCTTGTGGGGACAATATACTGCATTAATAGTAAGTGTTTATACGTAAAACGGTACAATTGAATTTGTATTTGATTTATAGACACGTGTATTAAGTTGATCTGATTAATAAGATAATTAAGGATAAAGGAAATAAAATAAAGACAATTGAAGAAGAGACAAGCCTGAGCTTCAGAATGTTCTCACCGGGATTATTAATAATTGAAAATCTCGAGCACAGTTGTATAAAACTTAAAAGAATGAGAGAAAGAATATTAGTCTTTTGCTCTTAGTATTTTTTCATGTCTTACAATAGAATGAAAGCATCTACTTACACTAGAGCTATAGGGAGCGTGATTACAAATTATGCTCTCTTAATTACAAATATTAATGCTATAATAAAAGTGATTAAAAGGTAATAAAGGCTAATAAAAGCCAGAGGAATTTTGGGATCTCCGTACCGTTTCTGCCACGACCCCAATTTCCCTCAGTAAGATGTCGTGACGGCACATAACCTCTAAGACTAAGTAAGCCTAACAAGCATTTGGAATAATTGAAATAATAATCTAAAAACTCAAAATGTCAGCAACCGTATAAAGTAAAAATTGTAACTCAAAGTGTATGCCACTCCTAAAACCCAGTAGATATAAGTCACAAGCTCTAAATACAATGTTGCAAATATCCTAAACATCACTTTCTATCAAAACATAAAGAAACAAGGAAAAGACGGGATAAAAAGGGATTCTGAGGCCTGCGGACGCGGGCAGGTGTACCTTGAGTCTCCAAGCAGCAGCACAACACTCTAACATCGAGGCTGATAGGATGTACCTGAATTTGTGCAAAAACATGTGTAGAAGCATAGTATGAGTACACGAAAACGGTACCCAGTAAGTACCAAGTTTAACCTCGGTAGAGTAGTGACGAGGTCAGGCCAGGATCCTACTAAGAATAGTAATAAACAAGGCAGAAGATATAATGATATAATAAAATGACAGAGAAGTGTAAGAATAAGAATTTACCGAAGGTAACAACACGAAATCAGAGAAGACAAATACAACATGTATGGAAGAAAGAATCTTACAAGTTAAGGAACAACAACAACAACAATAATAACAACAAACAATACAGCAATAGAGGAAATCAACAGGGGCACTCCCGAGGTACCGCCTCGTAGTCCCAAAAGCAAATATCTCACAATCTTTCCTTATACCACCTATGTGTATCAATAACCACAACAGTATGACAGAAACCTAGTACAAACAAAAACAACTGCACGGCAAAAACCTCGTGCCACAATAACAATCCGCACAGCAGAAACCTCGTGCCACAATAACAATCCGCACGGTAGAAACCTCGTGCCATAATAACAACCGGCACTGCAGAAATCTCGTGCCACAATAACAACCGGCACGGCAGAAACCTCATGCCACAACCAAATAATCACCTCAAAAATAATTCTGAAAACCAAAACATAACAATTGAAACAATGATATTTCAAGCAAAGAATCACACAGTTAAATAATGAATATAGAATCAAGGAAGTAACTAATGCAATTAAACATGTTGTACAACTTGAAAATAAGAGATAAGACACGTAGACATGTGAAATTAAGCCAAACATGATTACTATACATGCTAGAGTAACTCAATTAAGGAAATAAAAAGAAACTACTTAGCAAAAATCGGATTTTCAACATTTAGCCCGAGTACGCACTCGTCACCTCGCGTACATGGCCTTCACATATTGCAAATTACCATAATAGTATCAAATCCTAAGGGAAATTTTCTCCAAACAAGGTTAGACAAGTCACTTACCTCTATCCTCGCTCAATCAATCAATGAGAAGGCCTTTCCTTCGACTTTCCGACTCTGAACAGCTCAAATCTATCCAAAAATATTTACATACTATAAATATAACTATAGGAAACTAATCAAAATAATGAAATTATGATTTTAGCAAAAATTAAAAAAAATCTCCCCAATGGGTCGATCTGGACCCACGTCTCGAAACCCGATCAAATTATAAAATCCGAACACCCGTTCGATATTGAGTCCAACTGTACAAGAATTATTCAAATCTGATCTCACTTTGCCTTTCAAAACACAAGAATTTGGTGTAAGAACTGTACACCATTTTTACCAAATTTTTCAATCCAAATCCTTAATTAAATAAAAATATCGAACATAAATTAGTGGAATTTAATCAAAAATATGTTAGGAGCTCTTACACCCAACGATCCCTCTGAAAATCTCCCAAAATATCGCCTAATCCGAGCTCTCAAGTCCAAATAGTGCAAAGGACATAAACACACGATTTTGGAATTTTAATCTGCTGCCCACGTATTCCTTCTTCGCGAACACGGAAATTGCCTCGCGTTCGCGAAGCAAAAAAATGCTACTGGCAAATTTTCCTCTTACGCGAACGCGAGGATCCACTCACCAACGCTGTGCAAACGATCCACCAGCTTCGCGAACGCATAGACCAAACACTAGAGTCCACCAAAGCTGCCTTTCCTCTTCGCGAACGCAGATCCCAGTCCGCGATCGCAGTGCACAAGGACCTGCCCCTTCGCGAACGCATGGAATCCTCCACGAACGCGAAAGGTAAAATTCTAGCAAAACTCAGACTACTCTATACGGATGCGGGAGAATCATCGCGAATGCGTAGAAGGACACCAGAACTGGAAAAAATAGCAACTTCAGAAATACTTCAAAGTTCTGAAATGCGCCGAACATGGCCCGAATTACACTCAAGGCCCCGCGGGACCTAAATCAATTATACCAACAACTCCTAAAACATCATACGAACTTAGTTGAGCTTTCAAATCACATCAAACAACGCTAAACCCACAAATTGTGCATCGATTCAAGCCTAATGAACTTTTGAGCTTCTAACTTCCACATCTGATGCTGAACCCTATCAAATCAAGTCCGATTGACCTCAAATTTTTTACACAAGTCATAATTAACATTACGGACCTATTTCAACTTTCAAAATCGAAATCTGACCCCGATATATAAAAAGTCTTCTCCCGGTCAAACTTCCCAATACTCTACCAATTTCCAAGTTTCGCCAATTAACACAAAAATGACCTATGGACCTCCAAACCAACATCTGGACACGCTCCTAAAACTAAAATCACCATATGGAGCTATTGGAACCATCAAAACTCCATTCCGAACTCGTCTTCACACAAATCAAAGTACGGTCAATTACTACGACTTAAACTTTCATTTTTTTAGGGACTACGTGTCTTATTTCACTCTGAAAATCACCCGAACCCGACACCAAGCACACCTGCAAGTCACATAACCACAATATGAATTAGAAGGAGCATAAATAGGGGATCGGGGCTAATATACTCAAAACGACCGGCCGAGTCGTTACATCCTTCCCCTCTTAAAACAAACATTCGTCCTCGAACGAGTATAGAGACATACCTGGAATGGTGAAAAGATGAGTATAATGGCTACGCATATCATGCTCGGTCTCCCTAGTCGCCTCCTCGACTGATTGACTCCTCCACTATACCTTCACTGAAGCGATGTTCTTCGACCTTAACCTACGAACCTGCCCGTCCAAAATGGCCACCGGCTCCTCAACATAAGATAGATCCTTGTCCAACTGGACTGAGCTGAAGTCTAACACATGAGACGGATCGTCGTGATACTTCAGGAGCATGAAAACATGGAACACTAGATGAACTGCAGAGAGACTAGGTGATAGTGCAAGTCTGTAATGCCACCTCTCCAACCATCTCAAAAATCACAAAAAGCCTAATATATGTTTTAATGAACTCGCCTAGTACATTTGAAAACATAAAGATGTGGCAAATTAGCTTTTGCTTTGACTTGAGCTTTGCTGGGGAGAATCTTGGGCGAAACCCAAAGCAAGACCTGCTCCCCAACCATGAATGCAACATCGCGAACCTTCCGATTCGCGTAACTCTTCAATCTGGATTGGGCTGTATGAATTCGATCCTGAATCAATTTAACCTTTTCCAAAGCATCCTAAACCAAGTATGTACCCAATAGTCTAGCCTCACCCTGCTCAAACCAACCCACCGGGAACCGGCACCGCCTGCCATACAAAGCCTCATACAGGGCCATCTGAATGCTCAACTGATAACTGATGTTGTAGGCAAACTATGCAAGTGGCAAGAACTGATACCAAGAACCCCCAAAATCCTCCAATATCTAAATATTGCGCTCGGACTGTCCGTTCGTCTGAGGGTGAAATGCTATACTCAACTCCTATCAGAGATGATAGATACCGGCACGCCATGAAGCCTAACAATCTCGCGAATATAAACCTAAGCCAGCTGCTCTGAAGAGTAAGTGATCACCACTGGAATGAAATGAGCTGACTTGGTCAATCTATCCACGCTCACTCATACTGCATCAAACTTCCTCTGAGTCCATGGGAGCCCAACAACAAAATCTATAGTGATTCGCTCCCATTTCCACTCGGGAATCTCTAGCTTCTGAAGCAATCCACCTGGTTGTTGATGCTCATACTAACCTGCTGACAATTTAGGCACCCAACTACATACTCCACTGCGTCCTTCTTCATTCTCCTCCACCAATAATGCTGCCTAAGGTCATGATACATCTTCGCGGTACCTGGATGAATGGAGTACCGTGAACTGTGAGCCTCCTAGAGAATCAACTCAAACAAACCTACATTGGGCACACATAGCCTGCCCTGCATCCGTAATACATCAACATCTCCAATAGTGACCTCTTTGGCATCACCGTGTTGAACTGTGTCCTTAAGGACAAGCAGATAGGGGTCATCATACTGACGCTCTCGGATACAATCATAAAGAGAAGACTGAGAAAGCACACAAGCCAAAACTCGGCTCGGCTCGAAAACATCCAATCTAACAAACTAGTTGGCCAAGGCCTGGACATCCAAGGCTAATGGCCTCTCTGCTACCAGTAGATATGCTAAGCTGCCTA
This sequence comes from Nicotiana obtusifolia, assembly GCA_002018475.1. Taxonomy (NCBI): domain Eukaryota; kingdom Viridiplantae; phylum Streptophyta; class Magnoliopsida; order Solanales; family Solanaceae; genus Nicotiana; species Nicotiana obtusifolia. The sequence continues at coordinate 30,747 of MCJB01029375.1, read as the reverse complement.
AACTCTCCGCCTTGCGACTTAAGGCATCAGCCACCACATTAGCCTTCCTAGGATGATATAGAATGGTGATATCATAGTCCTTAAATAACTCCAACCACCTCCGCTGCCGCAAGTTAAGATCCTTCTGTTTGAACAGATGTTGTAGACTCCGATGATCGGTGTAGACCTCACAAGGGACACCATACAAATAGTGTCGCCAGATCTTCAAGGTACGAAAAATAGCTGCTTATTCAAGGTCGTGGACAGGATAGTTCTTCTCATGCACCTTCAACTGTCTAGATGCATCAACACCGCGCTGAGACCAATGCGCAACGCATCACAATACACCGTATAGGACCCTGAACCAGTAGGCAATACCAACACTGGGGTTGTAGTCAAAGTAGTCTTGAGGTTTTAAAAGCTCTCCTCGCACTCCTCGGTCCACCTGAACGGAGTACCCTTTTGGGTCAGCCTGGTCATAGGTGCAGCAATAGACGAGAAACCCTCTACAAATCGACGGTAATACCCCGCCAAGCCAAGAAAACTCTGGATCTCCGTAGCTGAGGACGGTCTAGGCCAACTATGCACTACTTCAATCTTCTTCAGATCTACCTTGATCCCCTCACTCGATACTACATGACCAAAAATGCCACTGAATCTAGCCAGAATTCACACTTCGAAAATTTTGCATATAACTTCTTTTCTCTGAAGGTCTGAAGCATAGTCCTCAGGTGCTGCTCACGATCCTCTCGGCTCCAGGAGTACACCAGATGTTGTCAATAAACACAATGACAAACGAGTCAAGATAGGGCTGAAATACATTGTTCATCAAGTGCATGAATATAGCTGGAGTGTTGGTCAGCCCAAAAAATCTCACAAGGAACTCGTAATGACCGTACCGAGTCCTAAAGGCAGTCTTCTGGATATCTGGCTCCCGAATCTTCAACTGAGGATAGCCTGAACCCAAGTCGATCTTAGAGAACACTCTGCACCCTGAAGCTTATCAAATAGGTCATCAATACGTGGCAATGGTTACATGTTCTTCACTGTAACCTTGTTCAACTAGCGATAATCAATACACATTCGCATAGAACCATCCTTCTTCTTTATTAATAATACTGGAGCACCCTAAGGCGACACACTAGGCCAAATAAATCCCTTATCAAGCAACTCTTGCAACTGTTCCTTTAACTCTTTCAACTCTGTTAGGTCCATGCAATAGGGTGTAGAAATAGGCTGAGTGCCTAGTAACAAATCAATACCAAAATCGATATCTCTGGCAGGTAGCATGCCCGGAAGATCCACCGGGAATACATTTGGATAATCCCTCACTATTGGAACTGACTCAACGGTAGGAGTATCAACACTAACATCCCTCCCATATGCCAGATACGCATCACACCCTTTTTTAACCATCTGCTGAGCCATTATAAATGAAACAACCCTGCTAGGAACATATTCTAAGGTACCTCTCCACCCTATCCGCGGTAGACCTGGCATAGCCACCGTTACCGTCTTGGCTTGACAATTAAGGATAGCATGATAAGGTGACAACCAATCCATGCCCAAAATAACATCAAAATCCTACTATGCTGAGCAATAATAAATCGGTTCTGGTCTCAAAACCACTAAGAACAACAAAACACGACCGATACACACGGTCAACAACAATAGAATCTTCCACGGGCATAGACACATAGATAGGAGAAGTCAAAGAATCACGGGATAATCCAAATACGGAACAAAATAAGATGAAACATAAAAATAAGTGGAGACTGGATCAAATAAGACTGATGCATCTCTATGAGAGACCGGAACAATACCTGTGATGACAGAGTCGGATGCAACTGCCTGCATCCTAGCAGGAAGGGCATAATATCTGGCCCGGCCTCCCTCTCTAGGGCGACCTCTACCTGCTCGACCTCCACCCCGAGTTGGTTGTGCAGGTGGAGTGGCAGCTGGTGCTGTAACCATAGCCTGAGGACCTGATGAGCACGTGGTGCCTGAGTGGTCTGTGGAGGTGCACTCCGCCTGAGTTTGGGGCAATCCCTCACCATATGACGAGTGTCACCACACTCAAAACAAGCTCTCGGAGGACGTCATTGTTGTGGCTGGCTCGGGCCTAATCGACTGGATTGACCGCTGAAAGCACCTCGTGCAGGAGGTGCACTAGACAACAGTGGTGCATAATAGGAAGCCTGGGGCCTAGGAGTGGCCGGAATACCGCTGGCAGCTAGAAGTGCTGGATGAATAGGGAAACTCACATAGCCCCTACACGTATGAGCTGTAGCTGGGGCACAAGTACCACTATAAGTGCTGGACTCTCGAGATCTCTTGGCCTCTCTCTCCTCTCTCTCCCGAGTCAGCATACCCTCCAATCTCCAAGCAATCCCCACTACCTGCTGGTATGCGTTGTCCATCTCTAACTCTCGATCAATGCTAATATAGAGCTCCTCGATAAATCAATTAACCCGCTCTCGAACAGTAACAACCAAGGCTGGTGCATGCGTAGCCAAATCACTGAAGCAGTCCGCATACTCCGACACGGTCATAGAACCCTGGCGTAATTGCTCAAACTATGTGCGCCATGCATCTCTGAGACTCTGCGGAACATACTTCCTCAAGAACATATCTGAGAACTGATTCCAAGTGAGTGAAGCTGCCTCGGCCGGACTACCCAACTCATATGCTCGCCACCACTGATAAGCTGCTCCCCTAAGTTGGAACGAAGTGAACGCAACCCCACTAGACTCCGCGATACCAATAGTATGGAGGATACGGTGGAACTCCTCAAGAAAACCCTGTGCATCTTCTGACGCCAAGCCACTGAAAGTAGGAGGCTGGTACTTATTGTACCTCTCGAGCCTAAGCTGCTCCTGCTCAGAAACTGCTGCCTTAACATCAGGCTGAACTGGGGCTACCGGCTGCACTAGTATGACCTCAGGAACCTAGTCGACCTGAACCTGCTGCTCTGGGCTACGGGCGGTGGGAGTATGTGCTCCTCCCCTGGCCTGAGATGTGGCAGGAGCAAGTGATATCAACCCTTCCTAAGCCAAAGTGCTAAACATGCTCAGAAACTGGGCGAGAGTCTCCTGGAGGGCTGGTGCAGTAACAGGCGTCTCAGGTGCCTTCCCTCCAATTAGAGCTACTAGTGGCTCCTCTGTAGCATCTCGCACGGGTGCTCTGGCTGCACCATGTGGATGTCCTCGGCCTCTACCCCGGTCCCGGCCTCTTGCGGCTCTAGCAGGGAGCGCGGGTGTTAAGTCATCTGATCCAGCTGTATGTGTCATCACCATATGCGAGAAAATAGAAAGACAGAAATTTAGAATCCGAAATCAAATATTTCGCACGATAAGGAATCAAAGAAGTAAAGCTTTTCCTAACAGTTCCATAGCCTCCCGAAGATAAGTACAAATATCTCCGTACCAATTCGTGAGACTCTACTAAACCTGCTTGTGGCTTATAACACCTATGAACCTAGAGCTCTGATACCAACTTGTCATGACCCCAAATTCCCTCCGTAAGATGTCGTGACGGAACCTAGTCTCTAAGACTAGGTCAGCCTAACAAGCATGTAGAATAATTGAAATAATAATCTAAAACCTCAACAGCAACTGTATAAAGTAAAAACTGTAACTCAAAGTGTATACCACACCCAAAACCTGGCAGATATAAGTACCAAGCTCTAAATATAATGTTGTGAATATCCTAAACATCACTCTCTATCAAAACATAAAGAAACAAGGAAAAGACGGGATAGAAGGGGGCTCCGAGGCCTACGGACGCGGGCAGATGTACCTTGAAGTCTCCAAGCAACAACACAACACTCTAATATCGAGGCTGATAGGATGTACTTGGATCTGCACAAAAACATGTGCAGAAGTATAGTATACGTACACCACAACGATACCCAGTAAGCGCCAAGCCTAACCTCGGTAGAGTATGACGAGGTCAAGCAGGGCCCTACTAGGAATAATAATAATAAACAAGGCAGAAGATAAAATGATATAATAAAATGATAACGGAGTGTAAGAATAAGAATTTACGGAAGGTAACAACACGGAATCAGAGAAGACAAATACAACATGTACGGAAGCAAGAATCGTACAAGTTAAGGAACAATAACAACAACAACAACAAACAATACAGCAAATAGAGGAAATCAACTGGGGCACTCCCGAGGTACCGCCTCGTAGTCCCAAAAGAAATATCTCACAGTCTTTTCTTATACCACCCATTTATATCAATAACCACAACGGAATGACAGAAACCTAGTGCAAACAAAAACAACTGCACGGCAAAAACCTCGTGCCACAATAACAATTTGCACGGCAGAAACCTCGTGCCACAATAACAATCCGCACGGCAGAAACCTCGTGCCACAATAACAATCCGCACGGTAGAAACCTCGTGCCACAATAACAACCGGCACGGCAGAAATCTCGTGCCACAATAACAACCCGCATGGCAGAAACCTCGTGCCACAACCAAACAATCACCTCAAAAATAATTCTGAAAACCAAAACATAACAATTGAAACAATGATATTTCAAGAAAAGAGTCACACGGTTAAATAATGAATACAGAATCAAGGAAGCAACTAATTCAACTAAACATGTTGTAAAACTTGCAAATAATAGATAAGACACATAGACATGTGAAATTAGGCTAAACATGATTACTACACATGCTAGAGTAACTCAATTAAGGAAATAAAAAGAAACTACTTAGCAAAAACTGGGTTTTCAACATTTAGCCCGAGTACACACTCGTCACCTTATGTACACGACCTTCACATGTTGCAAATTACCATAACAATACCAAATCCTAAGGGGAATTTCCCCCAAACAAGGTTAGACAAGTCACTTACCTCAATCCTCGCTCAAACAATCAATGAGAAGGCCTTTCTCTCGACTTTCCGACTCCGAACAGCTCAAATCTAGCCAAAAACAATTAAATACTATAAATATAATTATAGAAAACTAATTTAAATAATGAAATTATGATTTTAGCAAGAAAAATTGCCCCAAAAAGTCGACCGGGGCCCATGTCTCGAAACTCGATCAAAATTATAAAATCAAAACACTCATTCGATATCGAGTCCAACCATATAAGGATTATTCAAATCCGATCTCATTTCGCCATTCAAAACTCAAGAATTTGCTAAGAACTTTATATCTTTTTCCCTAAATTTTTTCAACCCAAATCCTTAGTTAAATAAAAAAATCGAACATAGATTAGTGGAATTTAATCAAAAATAAGTTAGGAGCTCTTACCCCCAATGATCCCTCTGAAAATCTCCCAATATATCGCCTAAATCCGAGCTCTCAAGTCCAAATAGTGAAAAATGACATAAACCCTCGATTTTGGAATTTTAATCTGCTGCCCAGGTAGTCCTTCTTCGCGAATGCGAAAATTGCCTCGCTTTCGCGAAGCACAAAATGCTACTGGCCAATTTTCCTCTTATGCAAACGCGAGGGTCCACTCACGAACGCGGTGCAAACGATCCCCCAGCTTCGCGATCGCGAAGTACATTATGCGAACGGGTAGACCAAACACAAGAGTCCACCCGGGCTACTTTTCCTCTTCGCGAACGTGGATCCCAGTCCGCGATCGCAGTGCACAAGGACCTGCCCGTTCGTGAACGCGTGGCCTCATCTCCGAACACGAAGGGTAAAATTCCAGCAAAACTCAAACTAATCTACGCGAACGCGGGAGAATCATCGCGAACGCGGGAGAATCATCACGAACGTGTAGGACACCAGAACTGGGAATAACCAGCAACTTCAGAAATACTTCAAAGTTCCGAAATGCGCCGAACATGGTCCAAATCACACCCGAGGCTCCCAAGGACCTTAACCAATTATACCAACAAGTACCAAATCATCATATGAACTTAGTCGAGCCTTCAAATCACATCAAACAATGCTAAAACCATGAATTGCGCATCGATTCAAGCCTAATGAACTTTTGAGCTTCTAACTTCCACATCCGGTGCCGAACCCTATCAAATCAAGTCCGATTGACCTCAAATATTGCACACGTCATAATTGACATTATAGACCTATTTCAACTTTTGAAATCAGAATCCGACCCCGATATCTAAAAAGTTCACTCTCGGTCAAACTTCCTAAATCCACCAATTTTGAACTTTCGCCAATTAGCGCCGAAATGACCTACGGACCTCCAAATCAACATCCAGACACGCTCCTAAGACTGAAATCACCATACGGATCTATTGGAACCATCAAAACTCCATTTCGGAGTTGTCTTCACACAAGTCAAATTACGGTCAACTTACACGACTTAAACTTCTATTTTTTTAGGGACTATATGTCTCATTTCACTCCGAAACTCACCCGAACCCGACACCAAGTGCCCCGGCAAGTCACATAACCATAAAATAAAGTAGAGGGAGCAATAAATAGGGTATCGGGACTAATACTTTCAAAACGATCAGTCGGATCGTTACAATTTCTATAATGGTCATATCTTGAATTGTCTCTTATCCGACCACAAGGTCACCATGGTTGAGTCATTGCTGACTAGTCATTCTTGACACGTGTTGCTTCTCAGTTTACTCAACTTTTGAGATCGATTTTTACCGTATACAAATTGTCCCCCCCCCCCCCC
>MCJB01029375.1:0-24115 GCA_002018475.1 Nicotiana obtusifolia | reverse complement strand
AAGTTACTCACTGTGATGTGACCGGGAAGTGAAAGATTTTATCCTTTTCACCCCCGCCATAGTCTCATCAAACACCTTGCCGAAAAGACTCAATTAGGACAAAAGTCAGGCGAAGAGAAAAAGTATGCAGAACTTAGGGATTCAGATGATGACTTTGCTATTTTTTTTTCATTCGTCAATGATAGTTGGTGCTGAAGAAGTACTATCATCACAAAATGCTTGATCTCGGGTTTTTTGTGTTCATCCAAAACTTTTAATCTTTTAATGTTGATTCTTAGATTTTTAGTTGTACTCGAATTATTTTTTTTTTTTGAGTTTTGACTCTTAGGTTTTTATTTGTACCCAAAACTTATATAACCTCACAGCTTTAGAGACTGGGGATGTGAATGACCAGGAACTTTATACTTCTGATTTGGATAAAATTCGGAATTTAATGCTTCCAGTTAACTTTACGATCGAAAAAAAAGACATCCGACCTTTAGCCATTTGATTGGATGGCTTCATTAGAGAGGGCCCTAATATTTACGGTGCTTATGAAGAGGACGTCTCATGTTCATCCGGCCACAATTGTTCGGATTCATTATCTTTATTTGCTTTTAAGTGTGAGCAAAGAATGATTTTGTTATTCAAACATATACGAGAATATTTTAGAAGGTGCAAATTTTGATTCACATTGCTTGGACATACACAAGTGTTTACAACTTTGCATATATGACAGTTTACAGGAAATAAACAAAAATACCTTGCAGGAGAATTGTGTTCGGGCTGACATTTATTGGATCTAGATGGTTTTTTTATTTTGATTCCTTCTATTTTTTTTCCCGTGGCTGATCTGGTAGTACTCAGTCCTTTATCTGGCAATCCCCAGTCCTTTTATTTATTTTGGACTAGTTCGGGCTATCTCAGGTATCCTGTACGGACAGTTCCGAAGCCATCTTCAAGTGCTTCCGGTACTTATTGTTGCAGTTTCTGCTGCTCTGATGCAACAGTCCCTAGCATTTGTAGACATTACTAGTTATTTTTGGGTGATTTGCTGCGGGAATGTTCTTGCCTCCTGTCAGTTCGTGATTCTAATCAGTATGGTTCAAACCAGTGTTTGGAATGTTCAAGTAAAAATGAATACCATGTTAAATCCCCTTTTAGTAGGATTTCGCCAAATTTTCTTTAGCAAAATTGATCGGATGTCATGTAGAACCAAATCGTTTCCCTTAGCAACTGTGGTATAGGTTATGATGTGTTCTAGTGGATCCGATGTTCCATCGTATTTTGGAAATATCCGACGTCTTGAATCTTTTTGGAATAAACTCTGGAGCTGCACTCGATTTGAACAATTGAAAATTCTTTTTTTGAATCCGATTAGGACCGGAGGTAGCCCCGAGATCTGATCCATCCGGGCATGAAATTCTTTAGCATTTTGATCCATTCGAGAATTTATTTCTCTCATACACCTCACGAGTTCCGCTTTGAAAATACGATCTATGTTGTTCTTATTTCTAAATCCATTGTGTGCTCCACCCTCTTAGTTGTAGTTTGATCCAAACTCTCCTCCAGAAGCAAGGTTTTCGGTTCTTGGGACCGTCTGACTTATTGGCAATCCAGGAGGAACTCAAAATCCACCATTTAGATTATTTGAAGCCCCCGATATTGTTTGTTGAAGTTCAGTCAATATCTTATTTTGTCTTGAGAGATGATTCATGATCTCCCTTTGCTGCGCTCTCAAAACTTTAATAGTATCGGCAACAGGTTCATTATCCATATCATCAGAAGTAGGACTCCTTGCTCGCTGAGTATTTCTTTCTACCCAGTTAGGAATTGACTCATTCCCACCAAGACGGGTTTCACTGGTTGAAACATCCTATTGATTTCCATCATTGGAGATTGTCCACGAGCTTGTCGTTGTTGTTTGTTCCAACATTGAACGAGTTGTTGACATCATTGGATGCCATAGCTATTTTATGCTTACAACAGAAAAGCTTCAAAGTATGTTAGTAAAAGATAAACAGATCAAAATAATATCATAATTTTCTAAGCTCCATAATGGGTGTCAAACTGTTTACCCGCGTAAAATGGTACAGTTAAATTTGTAATGTGGTTTATATATATGTGGATTAAGTTGATTTGATTAATAAGATTATTAAGGATAATGTAAATAAAATAAAGACAATTAAAGAAGAGACAAGTCTGAGCTTCAGAATATCTCCACCGGAATCAATAATAATTGGACAATCTCGGGCACACTTGTATAAAGCTTAAAAGCGTGAGAGAAAGAATATTAGTCTTTTGCTCTTGCTATTTCCTCATGTCTTACAATAGAATGAAAGCCTCTATTTATATTAGAGTTATGGGGTGCATGATTACAAATTTTGCCTCTTAATTATCAATATTAATGTTATAATAAAAGGTAATTAAAAGGTAATAAAGGCTAATAAAGGCCGGAGGAATTTTGGGATCTCTGTAACGTTTCTGTCACGATTCCAATTTTTCTCTGTAAGATGTCGTGACGACATCTAATTTCTAGATTAGATAAGCATAGTAAGCTTGCGGAATAATTAAAATAATAGTCTAAAAGCTCAAAACGTCAGCAACTGTATAAACTAAAATTTGTAACTTAAAATGTATACCATTCCCGAAACTCGATAGATATAAGTAATAGTATACGAAATGCTATACTACTGATGGATTTGAATTCTGTCTCAAGTGTGGAAGGTAAAAGCTCAACAAGTGACTTGAGCTGGCACATAATCGACTCGGACTAATGGTTAACTTTTCTCATTTTTAACAATTTTCTGAGGTACGCTTTTTTTTTTTCCCCTTTTTCTTGAGGCTTTATTTGCGGATCTTGACGATAGAAAGAATGGCATAAAGAAAAAGACGGGATGAAGAGATGACATGCATGAACAACAATTGGATGCGGAAATTTGAAGGATGTTATTTGTTTCTTTTAACTGAAGCGATAAAGGAGGGAAAAGAAAAGAATGTAATATAGAAAAAAAATCACAAACTTTTAAGGGGTCATTTTCAACAAAGAAAGATTTAAAGTATACCATTTCCAGCTCGTAATCAAACACATACTAAACGAGACGATTCTTTGGACAGCCAACATCAAGTGGGACAAGAGTGATATTAGTAGGAGAAAGAAAGAACGAAAGAACCTCGATCCGACGAGTGTCGTGGAATGTCATTTACTTTTTAATCAAATGTTTCGGTTTGAGTTAGGGAACAGAAAAATTTCTTGATAGAAAGTATTTTACCCCTTCAGTAGGCCTACTTGGCGTTAATCCAACCAGTAAGTTAGTCTTAATAACGAATGCTTAAACAAAAAAGGAGAAAACTAATAGTGAAAATTGAACTAGGTTAGTTGTGGCTGAACGGAAAAAGGTGAAAAAGTCTTTGGATTTGTGAATTGTGCTTTGTGGGCTGTACAAAAGTAAAAAACAGCAGCTGCGGCATAAAGATAGACAGAGATATGACAGTGATGATGAGGTCACCAAGGCCTTTAATCTTTGTTTCTGACCAAACACTGCCACTCTCTCAGCAGTGGCATCATACGCTCTTACTTACCAAGTGGTGAAATGGTCGATTTTTTACAAAGAAGAAATTCTTATTAATATGAATATTTTACTTTTTTAATAAATTTTACGGGTAGTTTGGTAGGATGCATTATATATATATATATATATATATATATATATATATATATATATATATATATATATATTAGTTTTTGGAGTTACTAATTTCTTCTTTGGTATATTTTTTCAACATATATATTATTAATACAAGTATTACTTATACAACTTATTTAATATTATCCTATGTATAGCTACTACTACATCTGTTTCAATTTAAATAACACAATTTCCTTGTTACTCCGTTTAAAAAAGAATGATATATTTTTATAATTGGAAATAATTCAACTTTAAATTTTTTATTTTACCTTTAATGATGAGTTTTTATAACCACACAAATGTAATGGCTCCACAAAAACTTTTAAAACCACAAGTTTCAAAAAGTCTCCCTATTTTCTTTTAAATTTCGTGTCGAGTCAAACTATCTCATCTAAATTAAAACGGAGGGAGTATATAGCAAATCATGGTATTAGGGCATCTCCAACCCTTTGCATTATTTTTTTGCACCATTTTGGTGTGTTTGCACCAAAATGGTGCAAATTAACTCCAACCCATTGCACCATTTTTTGCACCAAAAAAGAATATTTCTTTTATATTCTTCTCTCTCTCTTATATTATATTATTTTCTTTTACTTAAATTTTATTTTATAATTTCAGAAAAAAATCCTTTCTTACAGTTTCCCTTCAATTTTTTTTTAAAATATTACAGATTAATCAAGCAAAATGTTTACTTATGCAAGATCCGAACTAGAAAAAAGGTTTTAAATTTGATAATGTGTGGGAAATGATGAAGGATTTTGAGAAGTTTAAAGATGTCGATGCTGGAAGTAAAAAAGTTCGAAAATAAGACTCTTCTTATATATCATCGGAGTCCGAGACTCCTACTCCTAATTCACCTCTAGTATCATCTCCTAACTTATCGCCATTTTCACTAAATTTGAATGAGGATGTTGCAGGTGATTCCACATCATCACAACGACCTATTGGGGTGAAGAAAGCAAAATTGAAGGGAAAAATCGAAGAAAGTTTTTCATCTGCTATGCAAATGGTCCAATCAGAAAATAATCGACTTGTTGAGTTGTTGGCATAGTCAGGTGCAGACAGGCAGCGAGATTTGGAGATGAAAGATAGAGCTTTGAAACTAAAAGAATTTAAAGAAGAAAATAAAATTTTTATTGTCGAATTTAGATTCTATTGGTAATCCAAATATTCGTGAATTTATTCGACAAGAACAAAAATGAATAATGGATAAAAGAAGTCAACAATTTCAACAGCCACAACCACAACAATCATTTGCCCCATACACTCAATATTTTAATGATATTGGTGGATCTGGAAACGACTTACCAGAGTACTAATAAATTATTGTTATAATTTTCTAAATTATTATGTTGTTTAATGTATTTTCAATTTTAATGTATTGAACATTGTTATGTTATTGATCATTGTGTTGTTATTGAACATTGTGTTATAATTATGTTATATATTCGAAATTATTATGTCATTGAACATTATGTTATTTATTAACAACATATTATATTTTATATTTGCAATTTTCATTTTTGTGATGGTTATATTTTTTAATACAATTATAACTTATAATAAAATTAACTTACAATTTTATATAAAATAATATATACGGAAATTAATTTATAAAACTTACACTCCAAAATTAAGATGTAAAATTAATATTATAAGATATTACATAAAAAATAATTAGGTATATTAGGAATCTAAAATTATAAATTAAAATTTATAATATGTTAAATTAAAAGTGTTATATAATAAAAAATAATAATAAAACATTAATGAATAGTAATGGTGTAGATGAATAGGTATATTAGGAATCTAAATGTAACAATTAAAATTTATAATATGTTAAATTAAAAGTGTTATATAATAATAAAATAATAATAATAATAACATATTGATGCATGGTAAAATGGTGCAAAATATAGTGCAAAATTGGAGCTCCAATACATCATTTTTTGCACCAAAATAGCATTTGGTGCAAAAAATGGTGCAAGGTTGGAGATGGTCTTAGCAATACCAAGGTTATTAATGCATGCATTAGCATGACTAAAGATAAAATTGTCCTTAAAGTCGCTTAAAGCTAAAGTATATGGAGGCTATTTTTGTAAAAACTAATTTTCTTAAAAGTTACGCAATGCATCTTAAATTTTATACGCCATATCAAATAGTGGATAAGAAATAATCTTCGAATAATTAATGTTTACATTACTAACAGGGGCAGAGCTAGAACGCGGGATACAGGTTCAGCCGAACACAGTAGCTTTCGTCCAAACTTTGTATGTCTTAAGAAATTTATCGAATATGTACAAATTATTAACTAGAAACTCAGTAACTTAAATGAACTAGGATGTTGAACCCATAAGCTTCAAATTTTAACTCCGCCTCTGATTACTAACTCATACATTACTAATCTTTGTGTTACTAATATACCTTATTCAACATTATTCTTATACACTCGATCAAACGGGCCCTTATAACTATACGATGTAATTACATTAATCGGGCTAATAATTTTCGAGAAATATGATGTGTATAAGGAAGAAGAAAAAATATCAAGGTCCCCATCTTTATTCACTCACTCTGTCTCTATCTCTGTCTCTTAGCCCCTCTTGATTGATTACGGTCGGGTTTGTTTTTGTTTTAAGTGAGTAGCAAAAACTTTGTGTTCTCATTATAGTTGTGCTGTTATAGCTAAGTACATATTACAGTCTTACAAAAAATTCATAGAAAACTGCAGTCTTTGACATCAAAAGCTGTGTGTTAAAGAAAGAAAACTAAAGAAGCTGTAAAAAAGAGAATGGGTTAGGCTAAAATTAGTGATGCCTTAGCCCTTTTCTAGAGTCTACTAGTTTTGTTTTCTGGTAATGGAATTTGCAAAGTTGGATGGCTGCACTGCCTTTTGGGAGAGGCAACAACAACAACAGTATCAGATTTTACTACAGAAGAAAAATCAGAAATAGTAACACAAAAAAGATTTCAACATCAAAAGCTGGAACATCAAAAGCACAACAACAAGGTTCTGAGTCTGGATCCTCGGAGGAAGAATCAGTATCACCATTTCCACAACCAAAATGTAGAACAAGAACAAGAAGAGGAAGAAGAAGAAAAACACCAATATCAAGAACAAGTTTTTCATGCAAATCATCACTTGCACAACCATTTTCAACAACCCCATGAACTATTTTCATTACACCATAATAATTTTCTCTATCAAAACTTAGACAATACTCAACAACAACAACCCCAACAAACACAAAATCCAAAGCAACCGAAGAAAAGGTCTTATATTTCTTCTTCTTCCTCCCCAACCCAAAAGCAAAATCTTGAACATGCAAAAGTGGGAGAAAAAATGGGAACATCATCAAAATTTGGCTTAAGGAATTCAGGTGGAGAGATTGTTGAAGTTCAAGGTGGGCATATAATAAGGTCTATAGGGAGAAAAGACAGACACAGCAAAGTCTGCACAGCTAAAGGCCCAAGGGACCGCCGTGTACGCCTCTCTGCTCATACTGCTATTCAGTTCTATGATGTTCAAGATCGACTTGGCTATGACCGTCCTAGTAAAGCTGTTGATTGGCTCATTAAAAAGGCTCAAGCTGCCATTGATGAGTTAGAAGAATTGCCACCCTGGAAACCAACCACTGGTCCTATAGCAAATAGTACTAATTTTGATCAAGAAAAGGAGCAAAAGGAGAACTTTGGCACCCAACAAAATGATGTTAATGTTAGTATTGGTGGGTCTTCAAGTAAAAGGGCAATGATAATGCTGGGAAATGAAAGTGAGGCTAGAGTTTTACACCAAACCAATAGTGGTAACTCAAGTGGTGACAATGCAAATGCAAGCTTTTTGCCTCAATCTTTAGATTCTGATAATATTGCTGACACTATTAAGTCTTTTTTCCCTGTGGGCTGTTCAAATGAAAGCACTTCTTCTTCAGCTATGCAGTTCCAAAGCTTTCAAGAACATAATTTACTGTCAAGAACCAGTAGCCACAGTCAAGATTTGAGGCTCTCATTACAATCTTTTCAAGATCCTATTTTGCTTCAGCAGCAAGTTCAGCACCATAATAACCCCAGAAATCACACAGAAGAAGAACAAACTCATTTACAAGCATCAAATTTCTTTACCGGAAGTACCCCACTTGGGTTTGATGTTTCAGGTTGGTCTGTGTCTGAGCATCAGCAGCAGCCAGTGGAACAGAGACTAGCTGTTGCACGTGCCGGTGGGGACTCCACCGGCATCGCTCTTTGTGGCGGGGCAGTTGCAGGAGCTGCAGGCGGGTACTTGTTTAACTCGCCTCCTGCCCCTCCACTGCTACAACAGTTGTTCGGCCAAAATCAGTTTTTTTCTCAGAGGGGACCCCTTCAGTCCAGTTACTCACCTTCGATTCGTGCATGGATAGACCCATCAGCGATTGCTATTGCTACAGCTGATCCAATTCATCACCATCAAGCTGTGCTACCTATGTATTCAACATCAATATCTGGTATTGGATTTGCCTCAGAATTAGGCGGATTCTCTGGCTTTCGCATTCCTGCACGAATCCAAGGTGAAATAGAGGAGCACGATGGCATTTCCGACAAGCCATCCTCTGCTTCCTCTGATTCTCGCCATTGAGTTAGCTCGACAAATCCTCTCCCTCTGATTGCCTGACAGGTGAATAACTTCAACGTTCAACTCTTTAAGTCTCATTTCAAATTTTATATGTATTCTACAAAAATTCTAGAAATACTGTTACATTGAGCTTAATTAATTTGCAGGAACAGGTACTATACTTCAAATGGAAATGGCAATGGAAGGACAATGATTCATCGTCGAGTCTGATTCAGTGGTAATGCACCCACGGAAGAAGAATCCTGAGCAAGTTTCAGGTTTTCTAATCTCGGTGTAATGTTCTATCTTAGTTGGTTTGTGTTCTAGACTTGTTCATGTATAAGTGTGTTTTTCAGCTCAACTGGTAGTTTAGGATTGCTCTATTTCTGTTTGCCAGACTTATCAAGTTGTTGTTTGTTGGCTTATTAACTTCAGTTGATGAATTAGAGATTGTCAAGCTAGAACTAGTAATTTTCTATTAGGATTACGGCATTCCTAAATGTGATGGTGGCCTTTGCATTTTCTTGAAAACTTGATCGCTTTGGTCTTGAGTTGATTGTGCTCTTTCAAGTTTTTGAAATGCAAATTAGATGCTTTCGGATATGTAGAGGAAAAAGGTCAATTTTTCAAGTGGATGAAGGAGAGAGATTTCTTTTGATTGATTATTGTTCTACTACATTCTACTATAACAGTTCATGTTTCAATGACTTTCTTAAGCCTGTAGAAGGAATTGAAAAGTACTTGATGTCTTAACATCCCTATCACTGCATGGAGTTTTGGGAGCATTAAAAGTGAAGTCATTTTCTGTGACCAGTTAAAGTAATTAAGGGTGGTTTAAGAGGGGCATCTAATAGCTAGCTTGTGTTTTAGATAGCTTCTTCAAATAACTTATTTTAAGCCATTTTAGTATTCTTGATAAAGATCTATTTGCTTAAGTCTTGGTGGATAGAAAGGGCAGCCCGGTGCACAAAGGCATCTCGCGTTCACGCAGGAATACCCGCACCTAAAGGGATAAGATGTAGACAGCTTACCATAAGGTAAGCATTAGTGGCTGGTTCCACCTCGAATCCCTAACTTATAAAATATCAGTAGAGATGAAAACAATACTTAGTAGTTTCTTCATATATGCTTTGTGGGACAGAATTATTCGACATGTGATGGTAAGAGATACCACTGTTGAAGGTAAAACTAAGTGGGGTTAGCTAGAGTTCAACAGTGAAGGGACGCAAATCATCAATTTCTACAAAAGATGAAACATAAGCTGAGTAATAGAAAAAATACAGAGGCAGATACCACCAAAGTATGGTACTTGGGCAATGAATTAAGGGACCCCTTACCCTGCACAGCTCATTACTGTCATAAAAATCTGTCTAGCTGGATATCATGCCTCTTCTTTTTGTTTGTTTGTCTGTTTACTCCTTTTACAACAAAAATTAAATCACTTAAAATTCATGGCCTCTATCAAGATAGCGACCATTGCATAATAGTTGCTGTCGCTTCTTTATGATTGATAAGTTACTATTCAAAAGGCAACAATGATGCTTATATTTTATTTCTTTTAATAATTGAAAACTTTATTGTTTCGGTTTTCAAATTCGGACATATTTGCTTAGACTTAGTGAAAACTTATTGGCCCGACTAATTTGAATTTCCATCTGATAAGCCCACTAAGGAGAGTAAAGTGCTCATTACCAAAAGATTCTCTCTAATGCTCGAATTTGTAGCTTCTGAGTAAGGGCTGAGAGATTCTGACTACCTGATCACAATTCACACTTCTTCGGTTGTTATGAGAATAATGATTGTTATTGTGGTGGAAATGCATGGGATGTCATTTATTTGTTGGTATCAAAATTGACAATTGAGAAACAGTATAATGGAGTCATCAAGTTGGAGCTTACTGTGGTTATGTTTCTTTAACGAAGAAATCGTAAGAACTAAAATAATACAAAGAAAGCTATCTTTTCCTAGTTGACTTGACCATTCTGCGTTTACTGTTCGTGCATTACATAAAAAAAAGATTGCAATACATTAAATCAAATATGAATAACATAAAACAAAAAGTTTCCATCACCAAGTGCATCATTGACGCCACTTGTTTCTTATATTTTAAACAAAAAAACTTCAAACCGCAACTCCGCAATAACACAAAAATAAACGAAGCCAAAGAAATAAAAATGTCATTTGACAACATACTGATAGGGATATCATAGGTTGATTGTGTACATAATATTACCAGAAAGAATAAGTTGAGTTGGCCAATCAAATGTCAGCTTCTTGGGAAGCTTGATTCTCAGGAACAGAGACGGACAACTTTCTTCCTTTTGAAATGGATGGATTTTTAACTGAGACAACTAGTTTCATAGGTCCCAAATTTGTAGTTTTAGTTATCTTGGCAATTTGGTGGGAGTGAGAGATTTTTGAATTTACGGAGTTTTGAACTCTGGTTTCCCATGGTCGAATTGCGATCCAACGCTCCATCCAACTCCAACCCCAACTATCCTTGCCGAGATCATAATAAGCTTGTCCAAAATATTGATTTGAATTGGCTCTCCACTGAAACATGCATGGTGTTAGGATCGAAACCAGATGTAATGCGGGAGTTTAAAAAGTGGATCCTGACTGACGATAAACGAAAAATATACTATGCAGACACAAAATATAATGTCATTCAGACAAATTAACCTACATCTACATACTGAGACGAGCAATCAATTATCGTATATATCTAACTTGCCTGATGAGAAAAAGCATAAGCCATTGCCCTCTCCCTTTTAATGGCAGCTTCTTCTCTTTGTTGCAACTTCTGGATTATTTCTTCCATTGTTTCAGCACCACTGCTCCATTCCACCTGTTAATCAAAGCAAAAGTTAAGTGACTATCTCACTCGTTAACCAAAGATCTTGGATTTGAGCTTTTCAAATAAAGAACCTTTTGGTATGTAGCACATTACTCTCTTACTGGACCTATTCGGCAGGAATTCGAATTAGTCAGACCAATGAATTTCAGATAATGAGTTGTTAAACCAGAAAAAAAATCCCGACGTGTTCCAGCTTCCTAACAAATTCTTTTACCTTAGATACCACGTCCATAACCCCTCCACCTCTTCGCCTCGCAGTTTTCATGAGATGTTATTTTTCTGATGTGGGAGAAATCTCTTAACTCATACTATAACAATAACATATTCATATCTTGTGAAGGTAGAGAAGTTATTTTTGATAGATCCTCGACTCAAGGAAATCATAATCATGATAATTTTAACTCATATTTATACTACAATAATTATGTTCATCCTGTTTTATATCAATATTCAAAAAAGGAAAAAAAAAACTCTTTATGATTTTTTTATAGTAAATTTTTCACTTTATAAGGTGGTAACATCTCACTTAGCGTAATATAATGATATTGAAACTTATGAAGATTTTATTTTGTATTTTACTTCACCCTTTATTACAACATCTTCACATGTATCAGTCTATTCAAAAAATAAATAAATAGAAAGATCCTTGGGGCTATGATGCCTTTTCGAAAGCTAAATACGTTTAAAACTATCTCCGTAGTTAACAATGATATTATAAAAATGTAAATAAAAAAACAAAAGGAAAAGAACTACCCCAGAGAAATCCAAGGGAAACCATGTAAGCTTTATAAGAAGCAGCCAACATAATTTAAGGTCAGTGATTGATATAGCTCATAGGCATTGTGCAACCACGTCAATTATTGTAGGGATGTTTTTATTTTGTTCGTGGTTGTACTACTACTATGTCTTTTCGGGCTTTAAATGGGACAATAGAATAATTAGCGTTTGTTTGTGCAATTTTTCCCCCAAAAGTGAAATTAATTTTTGGAAATGTTTTAAGTTTAATATTTGAAACATTTTTTTGCAAAAAGTTTGGGGAACAAAAAATTGACGCTGAAGAAATCGTTAAGTAGAAGCTGTTCTTCACGCAAAAACTCTTTAAGAAAAAATAAATAAATAAAAAAACTCGAAAGACACTCGCATGCTAGCACTATACAAACACATCAATGAAACTTATTGATTCCAAAAATTAATTTCAAAGGCTACAATACTATCACATTTAATGATATTTTTTAGTAAAGGCACGAGTGAGAAAAGGCAGCTCCGTTTACTAAACTTACGGATCACTATTGTATATGGTCTTACCTCACATTTTTAGGAGAAATTATTTCCATAACTTAAAATTGTGACTGACATAGTTACATAATGACAAGTCTTATCGGGGCGGAGCTAGTGTTCTACGTATGAGTTCGACAGAATCAAGTAGCTATGATCCAGATTATGTTTTTGTAATTAAAAAAAAAAATCTCACTTAAGATGCATAAATAATTTATTCATAACCCAATAAAGTATTTTTTGTAGACTTCAGAATCCATAAACTCATCATTTTGGCTCCGCGCCTGAAGCTTACTATCTTTGAGCCAAGACAAAGTGAGAAAGAACGATGAATGAACGGTGATGTAGATACCTCAAGCTCATGAAGCTTAGCGTCAAGTTTTTGCTGATTTTGAATTTTCTTCTGCTTATTGCGGCCTTGAGTTACCATACTGAGTCGCCGAGCTCTGATCTCTGACTGTATTTTGCTCCAACAGTGTATTTGTTTCAAAGTCCCTACTATTTGGTTATTTACACTTAGACCCTCAATTACACCTTGAAATCTCACAGCGCCTCTTACACGACGTAGAGCTTTTCTTGCCTACACATTGCATTATGACATATAGTTAGGACTAGGAAATTGGGACCTAATAGAAGACCAAAGTATTTATACTAAATAACTGAATACAAGATGCTCAAACGTCTTTTATATAGCATATATTTGTCACTTGAGAAGTAGTAGTTACCAAATGAGCTCTGAGCGCGGTCTGAATTTTGGTGGCGGCAGTACTCTCAGTGAACTTATAAGTCTTGCGAGCAATCCTTTTTGAAGAATTTCCATTTGAATAATGACCACTGGTGTCTTTACCATTAGAAGTTTCTCCCTTTGGCTCATCTGATGCATTGCTACCCTGCAATTGCGAGATAGCTTTTAACTCTCATTATACAAATTTATCCTCATATTTGTTCGAAGCGCGACTCAATAAAATTGATTGCCTGAAGTCAAATTAATAATAAAAGGGCTTAAAGATTATTAATAGTATGTCAATGAGACAAAAGGCTTATTTTCGTATCTATGATTCAACCAAATGGGACAAAGAGAAATAGTTTGATTCAGGATATTCTGCTGCTACATTTGCTCGATTCCAATCTATACTCGCTTTTTTTTTTTTTTTTTTTTTTTTTTTTTTTAAATGCAATTGTTTGATATTGAGGCGTAGTTTATGTACTGAAATTAAGTGAATAGAGATAAATGTACCTTCAGCTGTTTGGATTTACGTCCTTTGTTCCTCTTTCGTCCTATAATTGTTTTCAAACAAAAACCTGAACCCATGGTATTGAATTATCAAAATTTAGATCATATCGCAGAGGTTCAGAGCTGAGAATTTATAAACACTTGAAGGGAACTTTGGCTGTTTAATTTTAATTGTAAACTACTTGTGGTAGCACTGAAATAATTAAAAAGGAGGTAGGTAATCTTTAGTTTTCTTTTCTTTTCTATTTTTAACCTTTAATCTAAAAAGAAAGAAAGATATAAAAATTGAAAGAAATGCAATGCACTTGTGCCACTAAAAACTGACATCCCAACTAGAAAGAATTAAGATTTAAGGCGGACGAGGAAGGGTGGCGTGTGATCTTTTTGAAAGTTCAGCAGTCAATTTAGCAGGAGGTTGCCACATTTTTTCACAATGTAGGTGCTCTAGTCCAATCAATTTCCATCAAAATCAATGCGTACACAACCAGAAAATAATAATAATAATAATAATAATAATAATAATAATAATAATAATAATAATAATAATAATAATAATAATAATAATAATTTAAAAACACTTAAAACAGAATTAAACCCTTCTAATGCTCATCTAGCTATCAATATTTTTATCTATATCTTAATAGGTCAAAATCCACCATAGAATTATTAGGGTAATATTGCATTAAGGAAAGAGTCCGTCGAGGTCGGCTAGGGAGCAACGAGATTCGTGGTCGAACTGTCAACAATGACCGAGATCGAGCTCCTTTGACAGAACAGTAACGACTAGTTTTTGAAATAGGATACTAAAGAGAATATATTCTCTAAACTTGTTCTATTAGGTTTTGCTATAGGCATGTCTCAAATAAATAAGGATAAAATAGAAGGAATACGGGCATGTGATATTCATAATGATAAGAGCAGACTTAGAAAAAAGATTCCCTCTCTCTCCTGTAAAGATACAAAGATTTCCTTTTTATCAAGATTTTTACACATATTATTCGACACTTTTCCACCAGATCCGAGAATAGTTCAAACAAATCTTGGATTTATCTATCATCATCATTGTCAGGAGGAACATTCGTCCATCCATTCTTTATTTGGTGAATAATTCCTCCTATTTACCTAAGTGTCATTTTTGCTATATATTACTAGTTACACCTCCATTATTACTCATACTTTATAAATATTTAGTGTTTATCATTGCAAACACTTCACTGAATCTGTCCCATTTCACACACTTTCCCAAGATTTGCATCTAGAGTTATTATCATTAACTAAATTTAACCTGCTACTACACAAATATAATAGTTTAGCCGAAAATTATATTTTTTTGTCAAACAATTTGAGGCCGTCTGTGGAGATTTTCTAGTTAAATCTTTTAGTTTCTTCTAGATCTACAATCGATACGGGTTACTAACCAAAAAAGAAAAAAGAAAAACAAAGAAAACAAGAACCTTTTCTCTCTGCTTGCATAAATCTAATATGGCAAGTAACAGAGACGAAAGAACAAGAATAATGAATGACCTCCCAACCAACCTCATGAACATCATCCACGAGAGTTTTGAAGCAATGGACGAGGAATGTCTTAAATAAATAAGGAAAAAAGAGAAGGAATAGGGGCATGTGATATTCATGGTGATAAGAGCAGACTTAGAAAAAAGACTCCCTCTCTCTCTTCTAAAAATACAAAGACTACCTTTTTATCAAGATTTTTACCCATATTATTCGACACTTTTCCACAAGATCCGATAATAGTTCAAACAAATCTTGAATTTATTTGTCATTCATCATTGTTCGGAGGAACATTCGTCCATCCATTTTTTATTGGGTGAATAATTCCTCCTATTTACTTAAGTGTCATTATAGCTATATTACTAGTTACACCTCCATTATTGCTCATACTTTATGAATATTTAGCGTGTATCATTGCAAACACTTTACTGGATCTGTCCCACTTCACTCACTTTCTCAAGATTCACATCTAGAGTTATTATCATTAACTAGATTTAACCCGCTACTACATAAATATAATAGTTTAGCCGAAATTATATTTTTTGGTCAAATAATTTGGTGCCGTCTGTGGGGATTTTGTAGTTAAATATTTTAGTTTCTTGTAGATCTACAATCGACACTGGTCACTAACGTTTAAAAAAAAAAAAAAAAAGGACAAGAACCTTTTCTCTTTCTATGCATAGATCTAATATGGCAAGTAACAGAGAAGAAAGAACGAGAATAATGAGTGACCTCCCAACCAACCTCATGAACATCATCCATGAGAGCCCTGAAGCAGTGTACGAGGAATGTCTCAACTAAATATGGATAAAATAGAAGGAATAGGGGCATGGGATATTCATAATGATATGAACAGACTTAGAAAAAAGATTCTCTCTCTCTTGTAAAGATACAAAGACTACCTTTTTATCAAGATTTTTACCCATGTTATTCGACACTTTTCCACCAGATCCGAGAATAGTTCAAACAAATCTTGGATTTATCAGTCATCATCATTGTTAGGAGGAACATTCGTCCATCCATTCTTTATTGGGTGAATGATTCCAGTGTTATTTATTGCTATTTATTAATAGTTATACCTCCATTATTACTCATACTTTATGAATATTTAGTGCTTATCATTGCAAACACTTCACTGGATCTGTCCCACTTTACACTTTCTAAAGATTCACATCTAGAGTTATTATCATTAACTAGATTTAACTCGTTACTACATAAATATAATAGTTTAGCCGAAAATTATATTTTTTGGTCAAATAATTTGGCGCCGTCTGTGGGGATTTTCTAGTTAAATCTTTTAGTTTCTTCTAGATCTACAATCGACACTAGTCACTAACGCTAAAAAAAAGAAGAACCAAAACCTTTTTCTCTTTCTATGCATAGATTTAATATGGCAAGTAACAGAGAAAAAGAACGAGAATAATGAGTGACCTCCCAACCAACCTCATTAACATCATCCATGAGAGCTCTTTAGCTGTGAATGGGGAATGTCTCAAATAAATAAGGATAAAAGAAAAGGAATAGGGGTGTGTGATATTCATGGTGATAAGAGCAGACTTAGAAAAAAGATTCCCTCTCTCTCTTGTAAAGATACAAAGACTACCTTCTTATCAAGATTTTTACCCATGTTATTCGACACTTTTCCACCAGATCCGAGAATAGTTCAAACAAATCTTGGATTTATCTGTCATCATCATTGTCAGGAGGAACATTCGTCCATCCATTCTTTATTGGGTGAAAAATTCCAGTGTGATTAATTGCTATTTATTCTAGTTACACCTCCATTATTACTCATACTTTATGAATATTTAGTGCTTATCATTGCAAACACTTCACTGTATCTGTCCCACTTCACACTTTCTCAAGATTTGCAGGTAGAGTTATTATCATTAACTAGATTTAACCCGCTACTACATAAATATAATAGTATTGCCGAAAATTATCTTATATTTTTGGGTCAAATAATTTGACGCCGTTTGTAGGACTTCTCTAGTTAAATCTTTTAGTTTC
Organism: Nicotiana obtusifolia; assembly: GCA_002018475.1. Lineage (NCBI taxonomy): Eukaryota > Viridiplantae > Streptophyta > Magnoliopsida > Solanales > Solanaceae > Nicotiana > Nicotiana obtusifolia. The sequence continues at coordinate 6,971 of MCJB01029375.1, read as the reverse complement.
TTCTAAATCTACAATCGACACTGGTCACTAATGTAAAAAAAAAAAAAGAACAAGAACCTGTTCTCTCTGCAAGCATACATCTAATATGGCAGTTAATAGAGAAGAAAGAACGAGAATAATGAGTAACCTCCCAACCAACCACATGAGCATCATCCATGAGAGCTCTGAAGTAGTGGACGAGGAATGTCTCAAATAAATAAGGATTAAATTGAAAGAATAGGGGCGTGTAATATTCATAATGATCAGAACGGAATTAGAAAAAAGATTCCCTCTCTCTCTTGTAAAGATACAAAGACTACCTTTTTATCAAGATTTTTACCCATGTTATTCGACACTTTTCCACCAGATCCGAGAATAGTTCAAACAAATCTTGGATTTATCTGTCATCATCATTGTCAGGCATTCGTCCATCCATTCTTAATTGGGTGAATAATTCCTCATATTTACTTAAGTGGCATTTATTGTTTTTTATTACTAGTTACACCTCTATTATTGCTCATACTTTATGAATATTTAGTGCTTATCATTGCAAACACTTCACTGGATCTGTCCCACTTCACACTTTCTCAAGATTCGCATCTAGAGTTATTATCATTAACTAGATGTAACCCGCTACTACATAAATATAATAGTTTAGCCGAAAATTATATTTTTTGGTCAAACAATTTGGCGCCGACTGTGGAAATTCTCTAGTTAAATCTTTTAGTTTCTTCTAGATCTACAATCTACATTGGTAACTAACATAAAAAGAAAAAAGAACAAGAACCTTTTCTCTCTGCAAGCATAGATCTAATATGGCAGGTAACAGAGAAGAAAGAACGAGAATAATGACTGACCTCCCAACCAACCTCATGAATATCATCCATGAGAGCTCGGAAGCAATGGACGAGGAATGTCTCAAATAAATAAGGAAAAAAGAGAAGGAATAGGGGCATGAGATATTCATGGTGACAAGAGCAGACTTAGAAAAAAGATTCCCTCTCTCTCTTGTAAAAATACAATGACTACCTTCTTATCAAGATTTTACCATTATTATTCGACACTTTTCGACCAGATCTGAGAATAGTTCAAACAATTCTTGAATTTATTTATCATTCATCATTGTCCGGAGGAACATTCGTCCATCCATTCTTTGTTGGGTGAATAATTCCTCCTATTTACCTAAGTGTCATTATTGCTATATATTACTAGTTACACCTCCATTATTGCTCATACTTTATGAATATTTAGTGTGTATCATTGCAAACACTTTACTGGATCTGTCCTACTTCACACACTTTCTCAAGATTAGCATCTAGAGTTATTATCATTAACTAGATTTAACCCGCTACTACATAAATATAATTGTTTAGCCGAAAATTATATTTTTTGGTCAAATAATTTGGCGCCGTTTGTGGGGATTTTCTAGTTAAATCTTTAAGTTTCTTCTAGATCTACAATCGACACTAGTCACTAACGCTAAAAAAAAAAAGTTCTCTTTCTATGCATAGATGTAATATGGCAGGTAACAGAGAAGAAAGAACGAGAATAATGAGTGACCTCCCAACCAACCTCATGAACATCATCCATGAGAGCCCTGAAGCAGTGCACGAGGAATGTCTCAAATAAATAAGGATAAAATAGAAGGAATAGGGGCATGTGATATTCATAATGATAAGAACAGACTTAGAAAAAAGATTCACTCTCTCTTGTAAAGATACAAAGACTACCTTTTTATCAAGATTTTTACCCATGTTATTCGACACTTTTCCACCAGATCCGAGAATAGTTCAAACTCATGGATTTATCTGTCATCATCATTGTCAGGAGGAACATTCGTCCATCCATTCTTTATTGGGTGAATAATTTCAGTGTCATTTATTGCTATTTATTACTAGTTACACCTCCATTATTACTCATATTTTATGAATATTTAGTGCTTAACATTGCAAACACTTCACTGTATCTGTCCCACTTCACACTTTCTCAAGATTCGCATCTAGAGTTATTATCATTAACTAGATTTAACTCGCTACTACATAAATATAATAGTTTAGCCGAAAATTATATTTTTTGGTCAAATAATTTGGCGCCGTCTGTGGGGATTTTCTAGTTAAATCTTTTAGTTTCTACTAGATCTACAATCAACACTAGTCACTAACGCTAAAAAAAAAGAACAATAACCTTTTTCTCTTTCTATGCATAGATCTAATATGGCAAGTAACAGAGAAGAAAGAACGAGAATAATGAGTGACCTCCCAACCAACCTCATTAACATCATCCATGAGAGCCCTGAAGCAGTGTACGAGGAATGTCTCAAATAAATAAGGATAAAATAGAAGGAATAGGGGCATGTGATATTCATAATGATAAGAGTAGACTTAGAAAAAAGATTCTCTCTCTCTCTCTCTCTTGTAAAGATACAACGACTACCTTTTTATCAAGATTTTTACGCATATTATTCGACACTTTTCCCCAAGATTCGAGAATAGTTCAAACAACTCTTGGATTTATCTGTCATCATCATTGTCAAGAGTAACATTCGTCCATCCATTCTTTATTGGGTGAATAATTCCTCCTGTTTACCTTAGTGTCATAAATGCTATATATTACTAGTTACACCTCTATTATTGCTCATACTTTATGAATATTTAGTGCTTATCATTGCAAACAGCTCAATGGATCTGTCCCACTTCACATACTTTCTAAAGATTCGCATCTAGAGTTATTATCATTAACTAGATTTATCCTGCTACTACACAAATATAATAGTTTAGCGAAAAATTATATTTTTTTGTCAAATAATTTGACGCCGTTTGTGGGGATTTTGTAGTTAAATCTTTTAGTTTCTTCTAGATCTACAATCGCTACGGCTTACTAACATACAAAAAAAGAAGAAGAACAAGAACCTTTTCTCTCTACATGCATAGATGTAAGATGGCAGGTAACAGAGAAGAAAGAACGAGAATAATGAGTGACCTCCCAACCAACCTCATGAACAACATCCATGAGAGCTCTGAAACAGTGGACAAGGAACATCTCAAATAAATAAGGAAAAAAGAGAAGGAATAGGGGCATGTGATATTCCTGTGATAAGAAAAGACTTAGAAAAAAGATTCTCTCGCTCTTGTAAAAATACAAAGACTGTCTTTTTATCAAGATTTTTACCCATATTATTCGACACTTTTCCACCAAGATCCGAGAATAGTTCAAACAAATCTTGAATTTATTTGTCATTCATCATTGTCAAGAGGAACATTCGTCCATCCGTTCTTTATTGGGTGAGTTATTCTTCCTATTTACTTAAGTGTCATTTATTGCTATTTATTACTAGTTACACATCCATTATTTCTCATACTTTATGAATATTTAGTGCTTATCATTGCAAACACTTCACTGGATCTGTCCCACTTCACACTTTCTCAAGATTCGCATCTAGAGTTATTATTATTAACTAGATTTAACCCGCTACTACATAAATATAATAGTTTAGCCGAAAATTATATTTTTTGGTCAAATAATTTGGCGCCGTCTGTGGGGATTTTCTAGTTAAAAGATCTAGAACCGACACTGGTCACTAACGTTAAAATAAAATAAAAAAGAACAAGAACCTTTTCTCTCTCTAAGCATACATCTAATATGGCAAGTAACAGAGAATATTTTATGAATATTTATGAATATTTACTGCTTATCATTGCATATTTACTCATACTTTATGAATAATTACTGCTTATCATTGCAAACACTTCACTATATCTGTCCCACTTCACACTTTCTCAAGATTCGCAGCTAGAGTTATTATCATTAACTAGATTTAACTCGCTACTACGTAAATATAATAGTTTAGCCGAAAATTATATTTTTTGGTCAAATAATTTGACGCCGTTTATGGGGAATTTCTAGTTAAATCATTTAGTTTCTTCTAGATCTACAATCAACACTGGTCACTAACGTTAAAATAAAATAAAAAAGAACAAGAACCTTTTCTCTCTGCAAGCATACATCTAATATGGCAAGTAACAGAGAAGAAAGAACGAGAATAATGAGTGACCTCCCAACCAACCTCATTAACATCATCCATGAGAGCCCTGAAGCAGTGTACGAGGAATGTCTCAAATAAATAAGGATAAAATAGAAGGAATAGGGGCATGCGATAATCATAATGATACGAATAGACTTAGAAAAACGATTCTCCCTCTCTCTTGTAAAGATACAAAGACTACCTTTTTATCAAGATTTTTACCCATGTTATTCGACACTTTTTCACTAGATCCGAAAATAGTTCAAACAAATCTCGGATTTATCTGTCATCATCACTGTCAGGAGGAACATTCGTCCATCCATTTTTAATTGGGTGAATAATTCCTCCTATTTGCTTAAGTGTCATTTATTGCTATTTATTACTAGTTACACCTCCATTATTGCTCATACTTTATGAATATTTAGTGCTTATCATTGCAAATACTTCACTGGATCTGTCCCACTTCACACTTTCTCAAGATTCACATCTAGAGTTATTATCATTAACTAGATGTAACCCGCTACTACGTAAATATAATAGTTTAGCCGAAAATTATATTTTTTGGTCAAATAATTTGGCGCCGTCTGTGGAAATTCTCTAGTTAAATCTTTTAGTTTCTTCTAGATCTACAATCTACACTGGTCACTAACATAAAAAGAAAAAATAACAAAAACCTTTTCTCTCTGCAAGCATAGATCTAATATGGCAGGTAACAGAGAAGAAAGAACGAGAATAATGACTGACCTCCCAACCAACCTCATTAACATCATCCATGAGAGCCCTGAAGCAGTGTACGAGGAATGTCTCAAATAAATAAGGAAAAAAGAGAAGGAATAGGGGCATGAGATATTCATGGTGATAAGAGCAGACTTAGAAAAGTGATTCCTTCTCTCTCTTGTAAAAATATAATGACTACCTTCTTATCAAGATTTTTACCATTATTATTCGACACTTTTCGACCAGATCCGAGAATAGTTCAAACAAATATTGAATTTATTTGTCATTCATCATTGTCTGGAGGAACATTCGTCCATCCATTCTTTGTTGGCGCCGTCTGTGGGGATTTTCTAGTTAAATCTTTTAGTTTCTTCTAGATCTACAACTGACACTGGTCACAAACGCTAAGAAAAAGAAGAACAAAATCCTTTTTCTCTTTCTATGCATAGATCTAATATGGCAAGTAACAGAGAATATTTTATGAATATTTATGAATATTTACTGCTTATCATTGCATATTTACTCATACTTTATGAATATTTACTGCTTATCATTGCAAACACTTCACTATATCTGTTCCACTTTACACTTTCTCAAGATTCGCAGCTACAGTTATTATCATTAACTAGATTTAACTCGCTACTACGTAAATATAATAGTTTAGCCGAAAATTATATTTTTTAGTCAAATAATTTGACGCCGTTTATGGGGAATTTCTAGTTAAATCTATTAGTTTCTTCTAGATCTACAATCGACACTGGTCACTAACGTTAAAATAAAAAAAAAAGAACAAGAACCTTTTCTCTTTGCAAGCATACATCTAATATGGCAAGTAACAGAGAAGAAAGAACGAGAATAATGAGTAACCTCCTAACCAATCTCATGAACATCATCCATGAGAGCTTTGAAGCAGTGGGTGGACGAGGAACATCTCAAATAAATAAGAAAAAAAGAGAAGGAATAGGGGCATGTGATATTCATGGTGATAAGAGCAGACTTAGAAAAAAGATTCTCTCGCTCTTGTAAAAATACAAAAACTGCCTTATTATCAAGATTTTTACCCATATTATTTGACACTTTTCCACCAGATCCGAGTATATTTCAAACAAATCTTGAATTTATTTGTCATTCATCATTATCAAGAGGAACATTCGTCTATCCGTTCTTTATTGGGTGAATTATTCTTCCTATTTACTTAAGTGTCATTTATTGCTATTTATTACAAGTTACACCTCCATTATTGCTCGTAATTTATGAATATTTAGTGTGTATCATTGCAAACACTTTACTGGATCTGTCCCACGTCACACACTTTCTCAAGATTCGCATCTATAGTTATTATCATTAACTTCATTTAACCCACTTCTACATAAATATAATAGTTTAGCCAAAAATTATATTTTTTGGTCAAATAATTTGGCGCCGTCTGTGGGGATTTTCTAGTTAAATCTTTTAGTTTCTACTAGATCTACAATCGACACTAGTCACTAACGCTAAAAAAAAAGAACAATAAGCTTTTTCTCTTTCTATGCATAGATCTAATATGGCAAGTAACAGAGAAGAAAGAACGAGAATAATGAGTGACCTCCCAACCAACCTCATTAACATCATCCATGAGAGCCCTGAAGCAGTGTACGAGGAATGTCTCAAATAAATAAGGATAAAATAGAAGGAATAGGGGCATGCGATAATCATAATGATACGAACAGACTTAGAAAAACGATTCTCCCTCTCTCTTGTAAAGATACAAAGACTACCTTTTTATCAAGATTTTTACCCATGTTATTCGATACTTTTCCACCAGATCCGAAAATAGTTCAAACAAATCTCGGATTTATCTGTCATCATCACTGTCAGAAGGAACATTCGTCCATCCATTTTTAATTGGGTGAATAATTTCTCCTATTTGCTTAAGTGTCATTTATTGCTATTTATTACTAGTTACACCTCCATTATTGCTCATACTTTATGAATATTTAGTGCTTATCATTGCAAACACTTCACTGGATCTGTCCCACTTCACACTTTCTCAAGATTCACATCTAGAGTTATTATCATTAACTAGATGTAACCCGCTACTACATAAATATAATAGTTTAGCCGAAAATTATATTTTTTGGTCAAACAATTTGGCGCCGTCTGTGGAAATTCTCTAGTTAAATCTTTTAGTTTCTTCTAGATCTACAATCTACACTGGTCACTAACATAAAAAGAAAAAATAACAAAAACCTTTTCTCTCTGCAAGCATAGATCT
>MCJB01029364.1:117814-134141 GCA_002018475.1 Nicotiana obtusifolia | reverse complement strand
CCGTATCGCATGGCCCCGCCAGAGTTAAAAGAATTGAAAGAGCAGTTGCAAGACTTGCATGAGAAGGGTTTCATTAGACCCAGTGTTTCACCTTGGGGTGCGCCCGTGTTGTTTGTTAAAAAGAAGGATGGATCAATGAGAATGTGCATCGATTACCGACAGTTGAACAAAGTTACAATAAAAAATAAGTACCCATTGCCTAGGATCGATGATTTGTTTGATCAGCTCCAGGGTGCCAGGGTATTTTCAAAGATTGATTTGAGGTCTGGTTACCATCAGTTGAAGATTAGGGCATCCAATGTCCCTAAGACAGCTTTCCGCACTCGGTACGGGCATTATGAATTCCTGGTTATGTCCTTGGGGTTGACAAATGCCCCAGCAGCTTTTATGGACTTGATGAACCGAGTGTTCATGCCTTACCTGGATTCGTTTGTGATAGTTTTCATCGACGACATCCTGGTATATTCCCCCAGCCAGGAGGAGCACGCACAGCATCTCAGAGTGGTTCTTCTGACTCTGAGAGATAGTCGGTTGTATGCTAAATTTTCAAAGTGTGAATACTGGCTGAGTTCAGTTACATTTCTAGGTCATATTGTATCGGCAGAGGGTATTCAGGTTGATCCGAAAAAGATTGAGGCAGTCAAGAACTGGCCTAGGCCGGCATCAGTCATAGAGATTCAGAGTTTCTTGGGACTGGCAGGCTACTATCGTCGGTTCGTGGAAGGGTTTTTATCTATTGCAGCCGCGATGACCAAGTTGACCCAGAAAGGTGCCTAGTTCAGGTGGTCGGATGAGTGTGAGGCGAGTTTTCAGAAGCTCAAGACAGCTCTAACCACGGCACCAGTGTTAGTCTTACCCACAGGCTCAGGGCCTTACACAGTTTATTGTGATGCCTCTCGTATTGGGCTTGGTGCCGTGTTGATGCAAGAGGGCAAGGTCATTGCCTATGCTTCGAGGCAGTTGAAGGTTCATGAGAAAAACTATCCAGTACATGATTTAGAATTGGCAGCCATAATCCACGCCTTAAAGATTTGGAGACACTACTTATATGGCGCGCCGTGTGAGGTGTTCACGGATCATATGAGTCTCCAGTATCTGTTCGAGCAAAAGGAGCTAAATTTGAGGCAGAGGAGATGGCTGGAATTGTTAAAGGACTACGATGTCACTATCTTATATCACCCGGGAAAGGCCAACGTGGTGGCCGATGCCTTAAGTAGAAAGTCGGCCAGCATGGGCAGTCTTGCTTATATTCTTGTCGGTAAAAGACCCCTTGCTTGGGACGTTCAGACGTTGGCCAATCAATTAGTGAGATTGGACATTTCGGAACCTAATCGGGTATTAGCTTACACGGTCGCTCATTCCTCATTATTAGAGCGAATACGTGACCGGCAGTTTGATGATCCCCATTTGTGTGTCCTCAGGGACACGGTACAACGAGGAGGTGCCAAGCAGGTCACCTTAGGTGATGATGGGATTTTGAGACTACAGGGTCGAGTTTGTGTGCCCAATGTAGAGGGACTTCGGGATTTGATTCTGAAGGAAGCCCATAGTTCCAGGTATTCTATTCATCCGGGCGCCGCAAATATGTATCGGGATTTGCGACAGCATTATTGGTGGCGTAGAATGAAGAAGGATATAGTTGCGTACGTGGCTCGGTGTCTGAATTGCCAGCAGGTTAAGTGCGAGCATCAGCGACCTGGTGGACTGTTCCAGAGAATTGAACTCCCCAAATGGAAGTGGGAACGGATCACTATGGATTTCGTTGTTGGACTTCCGCAGACCCGGAAGAAGTTCGACGCAATATGGGTCATTGTTGACGGGCTGACCAAGTTAGCACATTTCATCCCGGTAGCAGCCTCCTATTCATCCGAGAGGTTAGCCGTGATCTATATCCGGGAAATTGTTCGCCTTCATGATGTGTCAGCATCTATTATTTCAGATCGAGGTACGCAGTTTACCTCACGTTTTTGGAGGGCAGTCCAGCGAGAGTTGGGCACCCAGGTTGAATTAAGCATAGCATTTCATCCGCAAACGGACGGACAGTCCGAGCGAACTATTCAAATATTGGAGGATATGCTCCGAGCTTGTGTTATTGACTTTGGAGGTTCGTGGGATCAATTTTTGCCATTAGTAGAGTTCGCCTACAATAACAGCTACCAGTTGAGCATTCAGATGGCTCCTTATGAGGCTTTATATGGTAGGCGGTATCGAACTCCGGTTGGGTGGTTCAAGCCGGGGGAGGCTCGGTTGGTGGGTATGGATCTGGTTCAGGAGGCCTTGAACAAGGTCAAAATTATTCAGGAAAGGCTTCGTATAGCTCAGTCCAGGCAAAAGAGCTATGCAGATCGTAAGTCACGAGATATAGCCTTTATGGTTGGTGAACGGGTATTACTCCGAGTATCGCCCATGAAAGGCGTGATGAGATTTGGAAAGAAGGGCAAGCTTAGCCCTAGGTTCATTGGTCCATTCGAAATTCTTGATCGAGTGGGGGAGGTGGCTTATAGGCTTGCATTGCCGCCGAGCTTATCAGCCGTGCATCCAGTTTTTCATGTGTCCATGCTCCGGAAATATCACGTGCTAGATTTCAGCACCGTTCAGCAGGACAAGGACTTGTCCTACGAGGAAGAACCTGTAGCCATTCTAGACCGGCAAGTCCGTCAGCTGAGGTCGAAGAGTTTTCCTTCTGTTCGTGTTCAGTGGAGAGGTCAGCCTCCTGAGGCATCGTGGGAGTCTGAGTCCGACATGCGGAGCCGCTATCCACATCTTTTCCCCGACTTAGGTACTTCCTTATCCCGTCCGTTCGAGGACGAACGGTTATTTTAGAGGGGGAGAATGTAACGGCCCGATGTGTCGTAGAAACAAATGTGATGTTAATTGTTTAGACTTGGTTGCCTTAAGTGCAAAATTCCCCTTTGTAATTGTACAATTTTAATATTCTTGCAGGGTACGAGGTATAAGAATTGAATAAATTAAGAAAAGAATTCGAAAAATAAAGAAATGCGATCGCATTTCAGATATGCGAACCGCATATCTAGCACAGGCATCGCAAAGTGAAACAGAAACCTGGGCGTAAAACCAGGTCAGGAATTGCGGTCAGTATGCGATCGCATACTGGAAATGCGGACCGCAAATTCCACTCCCTGGATCGCAAAGTGGAATAGAGAAATTGGGCAAACTTTACATCAAAAATGCGACGAGAATGCGAACCGCATTTCAGGTATGCGGACTGCAAATCTGACAGTAGGATCGCAGAGTGAGACAGAGTTTTGGGTCAAATGTTGTGTCAGAAATGCGGCCCAAATGCGGACCGTATATGTGTTTTGCAACCAGAATGCGATCGCATTCTGGCATCTGCAATTTATTTTCATTCTGATTTTGACCCACTATAAATAGGGACCCATGACCCTAGCATGCAAGAAACCCTCTTATTTTCGATACTTCCTCTGTAAAACTCACCAAACCACTTTCAAACAATAGTAAATCAACCTCCAAATCACCTTGAAATAGCCCCCAATTCCATGAAACACCTCCATGACATAGCTATCAACTCCCAATTACCAAACCCAGCTCTTCCCATTTAAACTCACCAAAACCCAGCTGAGAAATCGCCTGAAACAACCCCAAATACGCTGAAAAACAACCGTGAAATCATCCATTCAACACCCCAACATCAACTACGAAAAACCCACTCTTCAAACCCCAAAACCCAGCTCGAATTTGCTGCAAATACTACCGTGAAAAGTACCCAAAAGCTTTCAGACGAGTTTGAGGCTCGAAGGCTTGTGGCTTTGATTGTTGCAGAGATTTGAATGCATTGGAAATCTTGAACCTAGAAGCAAAGCGAGGTAAGTGGTTGTCCTAATCTTAGCTTGAGGGACTAGAAATCAAGTGCTAATTGTTAAATTGCTTCTTGTTGAGAACAATATATAGGTATGGTGACGAGTACCTATACATTGGTGTCGAGCATGACCGTGGGTCATATATTGATAAGTGTTGTGCAATTATTGTTCTAATTGCTGAATATTATCCGTGACATTGTTGTAATATAAGTGGGAGAGGGTGGCACGCCCGCCACAAGATATCGTGAAATGAGGGCGGGTGGTACGCCAACCACATGAATTTATCATTATATTTGTTCCTCTCGATTATAGGTTCATGTATCTTCTATTCGGCATAATTTAGATTGTTAGATGGACTAGTTGAATAAGGAATTGTTAGAAGTCAAAAAGGGGTTCAGTGTCTAAGTCATGGGTAGTGTCTTAGGAGTTCGTTAGGAGTTTAAGGGATCCGGTGTCACAATAGCAGCGTCGTGTCTAGGTTCAATGAAATGATAGTTGGGTTGGGAGGTTAATTGTAGAACTTCGACTGTAATTGAGTACTAACATTGATAGAGCTAAATAGGAGTCGAATATGGTTTGGTTATAGCTGATTTCCCCCTGCCACAGGATGATTGTGTGATGTTTCTTATTCCCTCATTGGGAAGTTGTTATGTTGCCTTGTCCCCTTGCCGGGACTTCTTGTGATTGTTGTGGTATTGTAAGTGGGAGCGGGTGGCACGCCTGTCACGAGATATTATGAAAGTGGGAGCGGGTGGCACGCCTGCCACGGGATATTATGAAAATGGGAGCGGGTGGTACGCCTACCACAGGATATATTATAAGTGGGAGCGGGTGGCACGCCTTCCACAGGATGTGATGTATGTGGGAGCGGGTGGCACGCCTGCCACAAGAGGTTACTGTAAGTGGGAACGGGTTGCATGCCTGCAACAAGAGGTTACGGGAGGTGAAGGTGGCTTGTATCTCATCTCATTGTGTTAAAGGCTAAATTGCAGTTTTCTTTCTTATTCATTAATGATTCGTTTCGCTTTATTTGTCTGTTATTGCAATGCATGTTTTCTTTCCCCCGTTTCAATTGTTTATGCATTTCTAGTTTTCTGCTGTAGATACATATATGTTGATAACTGTACAGGTTTATCTGGAGTCTGGTCCTAGCCTCGTCACTACCTCGCCGGGGTTAGGCCAAGCACTTACCAGCACATGGGGTCGGTTGTGCTGATACTACAGTCTGCACTCTTTTGTGCAGATCCCAGTGCCGCAGGCTTCGGACAGTAGAAAGCTTCCAGCTTTATGATTATCAGGCGACCCAAGGTAGTACTGCAGACGTTCGCAGATCTTGGTGTCCCCTGTCCATTTCCTTTACCTGTTTCTTCCACGTAGTTCGGAGACAGTATTTTGTTATTTCCTTCAGAACCTTATTTGTAGTACTCTTAGACAGTCTGTGAAACTTTGACGCCAGATCTTGGGTAGTTGTAAGGGATTTGGTATTGATGATTTTTTGTAAAGTATGAAGTTTAATTCATATCGTTTTGATGTTACCAGTTTTGGTTGATATTTTGTGCTGCAAACGTACTCGTAAGTAGAAAAAGGGAAAATAGTCCGGTTGATTGGCTTGCCTAGCTTTCACTAGTAGGCGCCATCACGACTCCCTGGGGTGGGAAATTTGGGTCGTGACAGGTTGGTATCAGAGCTCTAGGTTTACGTGGGTCTCACAGTTCACAGACAAGCTCAGTAGAGTCTGAGGGATCGGTACGGAGACGTCTGTATTTATCCCCTAGAGGCTATAGAGCTAGGAAAAACTTCACATTTGTTCTTTCTTATCGTGCGGTTTTGTTTCTTAATATTAATTGAATTCCTATTCTGTTCCTTGCAGATGGCGAGAACATGCGCTTCCTCTTCTACCGCTCAACAGCCCGAGCCCCCAGCAACAGCTCCTACACGGGGCAGAGGGCGAGGCCGAGGTCGTGCTAGGGGTCGAGGCAGGGGCAGGACTCAGCCTCCTGCAGCAGCACCTGTGGCGGAACCTCAGGTTGATCTTGACGAGGGGGTTCTGGCCCTAGCAGCTCCGGTGGACCCAGCTCAGGTCCTAGAGGGGTTTATTGCTACCCCAGTTCTTCAGGACGCTTTGGTCCGGTTGGTGGGCCTCATGGAGAATGTCACCCGAGCAGGCTTACTTCCTGTAACACCAGCCACTCCTCAGTCCGGAGAAGGGGATCAGATTCCTCCTACTCGTACTCCGGAGCAAGTAACTCCCCAGGTTCAGGTTCCAGCGGTTCAGCCAGTTGTGGCAGTTCAACCGGGTACCATTGCTCAGACTGGCAATGGGGCGGCTATGTCTGCTGATGCTTTGTGGAGACTGGACAGATTCACCAAACTATTCACTACCACTTTCAACGGTGCTTCTACGGAAGATCCCCAGGACTTCTTATTTAGTTGCCACGAGGTTCTCAGGAACATGGGTATTGTTGAGACCAATGGGGTAGATTTTGCTGCATTCCGCCTGTCCGGATCCGCCAAGACTTGGTGGAGGGATTATTGCCTAACTAGGCCAGCCGGTTCACCTTCTCTGACTTGGGAACAGTTTACAGAGTTATTTTTGGAGAAGTTTCTCCCCGTTACTCAAAGAGAGGCCTATAGGAGACAGTTTGAGTGTCTTCAACAAGGATCCATGACAGTTACCTAGTATGAGTCCAGGTTCATCGATTTGGCTCGGCATGCTCTCATCATACTTCCTACAGAGAGGGAGAGGGTGAGGAGATTTATTGACGGTCTCATCCAGCCGATTCGCCTTCAGATGGCTAGGGAGACTGGGAGTGAGATTACCTTCCAGGAGGCGGTCAATGTGGCCCGCAGAGTCGAGATGGTTCTGTCACATGGGGGTGGTCATGGGTCGGATAAGAGACCCCGTCACTCCGGCAGATTCATTGGTGCTTCGTCTGGAAGCAGGGATTCATATGGTAGAGGCCATCCTCCTAGGCCTTTTCAGTCAGCTCTTCAGGTTTCTCACAATGCTTCAGGTAACCGTGGTTTTCAAGTACAACATCTTGATCAGCTGTACCTCAGTGCACCACCGCTTCAGAGTTTCCAGCATTGACAGCCGAGGGCTTGTTTTACTTGTGGCGACCCGAGGCACATTGCTAGAAATTATCCTCAGGTTTCGAGCAGTTCTCCGCATCAGGGTTCTCGTGCTGTGTTACAGGCACCAGATGTTCCGCAGCTAGCTAGAGGTGGGGGTAGAGGTGCTAGAGGTAGAGGTAGAGGTGCTGGGGGTGGAGCTCAGGTCGGCAGAGGTGGGGGCCAGCCAGTAGCAGGCCGTCCAAGAGATGTGGCTCAGAGTGGTGGGGCTCAGCCCCGATGTTATGCTTTCCCAGCTCGGCCTGAAGCAGAGGCTTCATATGCAGTGATTACAGGTACGGTTCTGGTTTGTGACAACGATGCTTCAGCCTTATTTGATCCAGGGTCTACCTACTCGTATGTCTCATCTTATTTTGCACCGTATCTGGCCATGCCTAGTGACTCGTTAAGTGTTTCTGTTTATGTGTCCAATCCGGTGAGTGATTCCATTGTGGTAGATCGAGTCCATCATTCCTGTGTGGTAGTGATTAGGGGTTTTGAGACCCGTGTAGACTTATTGCTTTTGGATATGGTTGATTTTGATATCATATTGGGGATGGACTGGCTATCACCTTACCACGCCATCCTGGACTGCCATGCCAAGATTGTGACCTTAGCTTTACCGGGTATGCCCCGTTTAGAGTGGAAAGGGACTCCTGGTCATTCCACCCGTAATATTATCTCTTATGTGAAGGCTCAACGTATGGTCGAGAAGGGGTGTTTGGCTTATCTGGCTTATGTTCGTGATTCCAGTGCCGAGGTCCTCTCTATTGAGTCTGTGCCCGTGGTCCGTGAGTTTCCCGAGGTTTTCCCCTCCGACCTGCCGGGGATGCCCCCCGACAGGGATATTGACTTTTGCATTGATGTGGCTCCGGGCACTCAACCCATTTCTATTCCGCCGTATCGCATGGCCCCGCCNCCTGCCACAAGAGGTTACTGTAAGTGGGAACGGGTTGCACGCCTGCAACAAGAGGTTACGGGAGGTGAAGGTGGCCTGTATCTCATCTCATTGTGTTAAAGGCTAAATTGCAGTTTTCTTTCCCCCGTTTAAATTGTTTATGTATTTCTAGTTTTCTGCTGTAGATACATATATGTTGATAACTGTTCAAGTTTATTTATAGTCTGGTCTTAGCCTCGTCACTACCTCGCCGGGGTTAGGCCAGGCACTTACCAGCACATGGGGTCGGTTGTGCTGATACTACACTCTGCACTCTTTTGTGCAGATCCCAGTGCCGCAGGCTTCGGACAGTAGAAAGCTTCCAGCTTTGTGATTATCAGGCGACCCAAGGTAGTACTGCAGACGTTAGCAGATCTTGGCGTCCTCTGTCCATTTCCTTTACCTGTTTCTTCCACATAGTTCGGAGACAGTATTTTGTTATTTCTTTCAGAACCTTATTTGTAGCACTCTTAGACAGTCTGTGAAACTGTGACGCCAGATCTTGGGTAGTTGTAAGGGATTTGGTATTGATGATGTTTTGTAAAGTATGAAGTTTAATTCATATCGTTTTGATGTTACCAGTTTTGGTTGATATTTTGTGCTGCAAACGTACTCGTAAGTAGAAAAAGGGAAAATAGTCCGGTTGATTGGCTTTCCTAGATTTCACTAGTAGGCGCCATCAAGACTCCCTGGGGTGGCTTGTATCTCATCTCATTGTGTTAAAGGCTAAATTGCAGTTTTCTTTCTTATTCATTGATGATTTGTTTCGCTTTATTTGTCTGTTATTGCAATGTATGTTTTCTTTCCCCCGTTTAAATTGTTTATGTATTTCTAGTTTTCTGCTGTAGATACATATATGCTGATAACTGTACAGGTTTATCTGAAGTCTGGTCCTAGCCTCGTCACTACCTCGCCGGGGTTAGGCCAGGCACTTACCAGCACATGGGGTCGGTTGTGCTGATACTACACTCTGCACTCTTTTGTGCAGATCCCAGTGCCGCAGGCTTCGTACAGTAGAAAGCTTCCAGCTTTGTGATTATCAGGCGACCCAAGGTAGTACTGCAGACGTTCGCAGATCTTGGCGTCCCCTGTCCATTTCCTTTACCTGTTTCTTCCACGTAGTTCGGAGACAGTATTTTGTTATTTCTTTCAGAACATTATTTTTAGTACTCTTAGACAGTCTGTGAAACTTTGACGCCAGATCTTGGGTAGTTGTAAGGGATTTGGTATTGATGATGTTTTGTAAAGTATGAAGTTTAATTCATATCGTTTTGATGTTACCTATTTTTGGTTGATATTTTGTGCTGCAAACGTACTCGTAAGTAGAAAAAGGGATAATAGTCCGGTTGATTGGCTTGCCTAGCTTTCACTAGTAGGCGTCGTCACGACTCCCTGGGGTGGAAAATTTGGGTCGTGACACAAAGTGCAAATACACTCACTCTCAGAACAAAATTTCAAGTGTCACCACATGCCATACCATAGGCTTGCCCTTATTTTAATTCGTCACCTACTTCTAAGAACACTTGGTTGGAGATCACGTAAGGACTTTGTAAGCTTGTAATGTAGGTTTAAGGAAGGGTAGGATAAATATTTAGATATGAGTGACTACATCTCCTTGAACACTAATTACATTTTTTTTCTTTTAACACTTTGCTTCTTTTCAACCCCATAGCCTCATCTTCCATTTAGTTCCCACAGTGGACCCGTCTTAAATACCTCTCTAATTTCCTTCAGAGCTCCATTATTGTAAATATATATATAACTATTGTCTTTTTCTTTTCTTTTTCTTTTCTCTTTTTTTTTGTTTTTTTTTTTGGAGCTTTCATAAATTTACATTAGCGCTTTGAGGTATAAGCTCTCACCTCACTGCATAACCTTATCCATTTCCATTTTGACCCACACCCCCAACTTAGGCTTTTAGCCTCATTCTCGATGTTCAAGGAGGAACGGGTTCAAAAGAGATAATTATTTTACGAACGGGAAAGGTTTGTAATGGGGAGGCCAAGGAAAAGGCTAAAAGGCTCAAATAGGGTACTAGTGATATTATTTATGCACAGGTAGGCTAAAAAGGCTAAAGAGGTTTCATAAATAAATAAAGAATGCCTAAGATCCTCTCTCCAACTTAGTGTAATTATAATAAGCGTCGAAAAACCAACCGGGCAAGTTCTAGATGGAAGAAGCAAACACAAGAATTATTTAAACAAAGAGCTCACACACATGACACACGAACTGTTCGGTTAACATAGTTTACAGCTTTAGAGTTAACATTTGGCCACTCGAGGCTTCCTCATGTATAAATACATGACTCTAGGTGGACCTAGAGTTACAGAGTGAGCCTCAAGTTCACATAGTTGATCAGTTAAAAAGGGTATAATCTACACACAGATGCACATACTTGATACTAAACAATTTCACCATCCCAGACAATATGTCTCAGTGTAATAAGCCCGGTTCTACTATTACACCCTTGAAAAAGAACCCGGCAAAGAAAAAACAAGGGGATTTTATTGGCAAACTTAACTATTACTAATTAACTACAACAACATATATACAGAAATCATTAACCATTAATACATATTTTACAATTAACTAATGTCGCAAAACATACAAGAAAACAGATCAAATATACAGATAAGGCTACCACCCCCAACCGAAATCATGCATTGTCCCCAATGCATAAGAAAAGAAGTTAGAGTGCAAGGGGCTCCCTGGGGCGCATTCGCGCTAAGAGATTCATTAGCCTATGAATCCTTTGAAGCTGCAGGAGGGTTGTGGGACTGAACGAGAGCTGGTGGTGGGGCTGCTGAGCTGCTAGCTTTGCCCACTGGTGGCTGTGTGGCCGATGGGTCTGCAAGGGCGGCCACATCCGCTAGCGAGTGCTGTATGGCCCGCTCAATGTCTGCGTGCTCCTCTTCCTCCACTGTTGGCGCAACAATCTCTTTGCCCTTCTCCTTAGGGTCATCACCCTCGTCGGATCATGAACTGGTATCCTCTGTCTCTGTCCCTTCTAACTCTGATGACTGGCCCGATGTCTCGTCATCAGTAACATTAACCGGTACCGGAGGAGCTTGAGGATGAGACACTTTGGCAGACAAAGGTACAATTTCTGCCATTAGAGCAGTGAATTCCAAGCCCAAGTCTGGTGCAGCAATGTCTGCACCCAGGTCACCCTCTTTGGGGAGGAGAGATGCTATGTCGAACTCCAAATTTTGCATTTTCTGGAGTTCGGTCTTCATGGATTTTACTTCCTCCCTCAGCTGGGGTAAACCCCCAACCTCACCTCTTTCTATCTGTTCAACCCTAGACTCAAGTTTGTGCAAACGATCCCCGAACAATGTTTGTTGTTGTTGGAGAGCGGTCACTGACGTTTGAATTGGAGTCAGGGCTTGTTTGATCAGGTGTGGCAGGGTTTTCAAGAGTTGGTCTACTTTGGCATTGGCATGTTGTGCGATAAGACCAAGTCTTGAAAGGGCTGACATTGTCGACGAAGGTTGACCCGTGGTGGACGGGGGTGCAGGCTTTGCAGCAGCAGTGGAGGCTTCTGGCTCTTGGGGAGATATGGGAGTTTGGGAGTCAATGTCCTGAAGTGGGGTCTCTGTTGGGGCAGCAGAATCACTAATACGAGTGATATCTATATCCCTCGTTGATTTTCCGAGTTTGTCAGCTTGTGGTAAGAAAGGCACATTCACAGCTTGGCAAAGGGTTGTGATCAAACTCGAAAAAGGAAGTGGTGTGGCATGCTGCGTTGCCCGGATGCCAATCTCCTGAAAGATGAGACTCCCCACATCAATTTTTATACCGGCCATAATGCACGCAATGAGAAGTGCTTTTTCAATGCTTATATCTGTTTCGTTTCTGGACGGTATTAAATGGGAGGTGACGAAGTTATGCCAAAATTTTCCCTCCCTTGTGAGGTCCTCTTTATAAATCTTCTTTCCAGAGTTAATCCAAGCAGGAGTCCCCTTGGCAATAATGGACGCTATCCATCCACGTTCATTTTCTCTGTTGGTACTTGGCATCGTACTCAGCTGTGCCTGATTGCCAATCGGGGAAGTAGAGTTCATTAATATGCTCACTGTTGCAGAACACACTCTTTCCCCGAACTTGTATGATGCCAGTAAATATTCTGTTGCATCTGTGGTACCCCGTTCTTGAGGCTCCGTAGGATGCATAGAATTCCCGGACCATTGACTCGTTGTACTCTTTAGGATCCCTAGTGAAATACTCCCATTTTCTCGTTTTGATGTTGTCGAGAATATGAGGGTACTGTTCCTGTAATCCATTCAAACTTAACTTTTTCTCCCCCAAGATTTTCCTTTTAGTTAGCCCCTCCCTAAACAATGTTCTGGAGCCTTCGACCCCGAATCGAATCTGAAGGTCATCTCCACGCTTCCTTCTAGCCTCAGCCACTAGATATACTTTAGGCAAGCAGTTCTCCTCACCAGACTGGGAGGTGCTTGGCAAATTTGGTTCCATTCTTCCACGTTTGGGCTGTGCCGTGTTAGGACCGGATGATGACCTTTTCTTATCGGAATGCTTTTGAGGTGCCATATCTGCATGAGGGTAAGATGTAAGCGACATTGTCATCAGTAGAGAAAAGAAAATAGGAAGAATCAACAAAGTGTTAAAGGAATGCGGCGTGGTTTGCGGTCGCATAACCACTATGCGAACCGCAAACTCATCGCATTCTTGGTGTGCAAAGCTAGCTTTTATTCTGCGGTGGGATATGCGATCGCATAACCACTATACGAATCGCATAACCATCGCAGAGTGTTCTTGTTCACAGGCGTGTTAGCTGAACACAAATGCGATCGCATATCCACCGCAGAGTGAGATATGCGATCGCAAACTTAACGCGGAAATTGCTGGTGTTAATCAAAATGTTCTGACCCTGTTTGCTGTGCCTTTGCGGTCCGCATAGTCGTTATGCGATCGCAAAGGCACCGCATATTTTGTCTTCTTCAGATCTCTAGGGTTATGGGGATGCGGTCAAAAACGCGGTCCACGTTTTGATTTTGTGGACCGCAATTACCTTTGGATTTACAATTATGTTCATCCCCTCACAACTAACAACCCTAGATTCCTGTATTCATCCCCAAAATGCTCAAACAGCTACAATGAGGAAAATTCAAGACATAGCAAAGGTATGTCTTGCAGAGGAAAATTCAAGACATAGCAAAGGTAGTAGTTTAGTGGATCAACATACATAGCTAGGAAGAAGATTTAAGGGATTATGACAATTTTTAATCAGAACTTCAATGTTGGAAAGCTTGAAACTCAATTTTCCGCCGATATTGTCTATCGCTGTTCGTTCTCTGTTGTTTTCTCTTTTTTTTTTTATATACTATATTGAAGGAGTTAAAAGAGGAGGAAATGCGGACACGTACCTGTCACTATGCGATGGTTAAGTCTTCGCATCGTTTAACTGCGAACCGCAAATTAGAGTACCTCACCGCATTTGTGTCATCGTTTTGAGCCAAACTTTCTATATCTGTTTGCGATGAGAATGCGGACCGCATAATGCAAATGTGATCTGCAAAATGCAGTACAGCTTCGCATTTTTGACAGCCATGTTGGTCCAACTTTCTGCTTCAGTTTGCGACACAAATGCGGTTCGTATTTTGATAAATCGATCGCATTTGTGTAGCATTTGTCACATTGTCGTTTTTCTTCAGTTGCAAGAATTCCTTCTCAATTTTGTGTCCTTTTGTCAAACTCCTGCATTCTAAAACATCCTTCAAATAGCCCTAAGTAAAACTATGATATCAAAAACTTAAATAAAGGTACAACAAAAAGCAAAAGTAAATGTTACCACACATGGGTTGCCTCCCATGAAGCGCTTGATTTAATGTCGTGGCACGACGAAGCTGAGACGCCTCCGAATTCCTTCCATGGTTGGGCATGGACCATCCTTTAGAGCCAGTTGCTCTACCAAATGCTTCTCTCCGTCTGCTCACAAGTAATGCTTAATTCTTTGTTCATTCACCTTGAAGGTTCGGAGCCCATCCTCTGATGCTAGTTCGACAGCTCCAAAGGGAGAGACATCGAAAACTTTGAAAGAGCCAGACCATTTAGACTTCAGCTTCCTCGGAAATAATTTTAGTCTTGAGTTGAAAAGCAATACCAGATCCCCTGCCTTGAATTCTCTTTTTAAGAGCTTTTTTTCATGGACGAATTTCATTCTATCTTTATAGACGGCTGCACTTTCATATGCGTGGAGACGGAGCTCCTCCATTTCATTCAATTGTGCTAGCCTCAGAGCTCCAGCCTCTGCCCAGTTCATGTTTAATCTTTTTAAGGCCCACATAGCCTTATGCTCAAGTTCCACAGGTAAATGGCAAGCTTTTCCAAAAACTAGTCGATATGGCGATGTACCAATGGGGGTTTTGTACGCTGTGCGGTATGCCCATAGAGCATCATCTAGCTTCTTCGACCAGTCGGTCCTGTTTGCATTCACTATTTTTGCTAGTATGCTCTTTATTTCCCTGTTAGATACCTCCACTTGACCGCTCGACTGTGGGTGATAGGGTGTGGCAACCTTATGCTTGACACCGTACTTGTCAAGGAGGACTTTAAAGGCTTTGTTGCAGAAATGCGAACCCCTATCACTGAGAATGGCTCTTGGGGTGCCAAATCGGGTGAAAATATTCTTCTTTAGAAACACGGTCACACTCCGAGTCTCGTTGTTTGGTAAAGCAATGGCTTCCACCCATTTGGACACGTAGTCCACAGCCACTAAGATATATTTCATCCCGCATGAGCTTATAAAAGGGCCCATGAAGTCAATACCCCAGACGTCGAATAGTTCGATTTCCATCACAAAGTTCATCGACATCTCATGCCTCCTAGAGACTTGGCCCTGCCTTTGCCATTGGTCACAAGACTTGACCAACTGATTAGCATCCTGATAAATGGACGGTCAGTAGTAACCACATTCCAAGATCTTTGCTACCGTTCTATTCCCCCATGATGACCCCCAACCGGTGAGTCATGACAAGCTTTCAGAATTTGTAGCATCTCTTTCTCAGGCACGCATCTCCTGATGATGTTGTTCGCACAGACACGGAACAAGAAGGGTTCTTCCCAATAATAGTTTTGACAATCCCTCAAGAACTTCTTCTTTTGGTAAGATTCCAACCCTTCCGGAATAAGATCGCTGACTATGTAGTTAGCGATGTCTGCATACCACGGTGCAAAGGAATTGGATAACGCCAGTATTTGTTCATCGGGAAATGCATCATTGATTTCCAGCTCTCCTTTTTGTCTCCCCGCTTCTTCAATTCTGGATAAGTGATCTGCCACTTGGTTTTGTGTTCCTTTTCGATCCATCACTTCAAAATCGAACTCTTGCAGCAGTAAAACCCATCCATTAGCCGCGGCTTTGCATCTTTCTTCGCCATCAGATAGCGGAGAGATGCATGATCGGTGTACACAATTACTTTGGAGCCCAGCAGATACGCACGGAACTTCTCGAAAGCATAAACAATGTCCAGCAGTTCTTGCTCAGTTACTGTGTAATTCATCTGCGCCCCATTAAGTGTTTTGCTAGCATAGTAGATGGGGTGAAGAACTTTATTGCGTTGTTGGCCCAGCATCACTCCAATAGCTACACCGCTGGCGTCACACATAAGTTCGAAAGGGAGTGACCAATCAGGTGTGACAATAATGGGTTCCGTGGTGAGCTTTTCCTTCAGTTCCTCAAAATCTTTGAGGCATTTCTCATCGAAGACGAACTTGGCATCCTTCTCAAGGAGTTTACACATAGGATTTGCAATCTTTGAAAAATCCTTAATGAAACGCCTGTAGAATCCAGCATGCCCTAGAAAACTACGAACACCTTTGACGGACGTGGGTGGGGGAAGCTTAAAGATGATTTCTATTTTATCTTTATCCACCTCTATGCCATGCCTTGAGATTTTATGTCCCAGAACAATACCTTCATCCACCATGAAGTGGCATTTTTCCCAATTTAGCACAAGATTTGTCTCTTCGCATCGCTTGAGCACTTGTTTGAGATTCTTCAGGCAATGCTCAAAAGTCTCACTCACTATCGAAAAATCATCCATAAAAACCTCAAGAAAGTCCTCTACCATATCGGAGAAGATAGACATCATGCATCTCTGGAAGGTAGCCGGAGCGTTGCATAGGCCGAATGGCATCCAGCTAAAAGCAAATGTTCCATATGGACACGTGAATGTTGTCTTCTCCTGGTCCTCCAAAGCTATGTTGATTTGATTATAACCGGAGTATCCATCAAGGAAACAATAAAAGGACTTTCTCGCTAGCCGATCAAGCATTTGATCAATAAAAGGCATAGGGAAATGGTCCTTGCATGTGGCACTATTTAGTTTCCTATAGTCCATGCATACCCTCCATCCGGTTACTGTTCTTGTTGGGATAAGCTCGTTCTTCTCATTTTTTATCACAGTCATGCCTCCCT
>MCJB01029364.1:57305-117634 GCA_002018475.1 Nicotiana obtusifolia | reverse complement strand
AAATTCCAGCAGGGATCCCCCGAATGTCCGCAATTGTCCAACCAATGACTTGTCTATGCTCCTTCAAAACTTTCAGCAACTGTTCCACCTGCACATCATTCAACAACGAAGAAACAATTACTGGTAAAGTATTATTTAAGCCAAGAAATTTATACCTCAAATGCGGAGGAAGTGGTTTGAGCTCTAGTTGTGGTGGCTCAATAATAGACGGCTTTGCAAGAGGTGTAGCTCTATTTTCCAAATCAAGGGAAAGCTTTGGTGGAGTATACGAGTAAGAGCCACGCCCTTCCAATGCATTCACTGACTCCATAAAGCCATCCATATCATCACCATCGAAGTTAACCAAGATAGCTGCCAATGCTTCACCTAAGCAGTGTTCTTCCATCTTCATCTCAATAGCATTATCTACTTCATCCACAATACCAATCACTGAAATGCTCTCGTACTCATTTGGCAGCTTCATACCCTTACTAGCTTGGAATGTAACTTCTTCATTGTTCACTCGGAATTTAATTTCATTATGTTCTGAATCCATAAGGGCTCTTCCAGTAGCTAAAAATGGTCTCCCCAATATAATAGGGATTTCCTTATCCACAGCGCAGTCAAGAATTACAAAATCAGCTGGTATATGAAATTTCCCAACTTTCACAATCACATCATCAACAATACCAACTGGTCTCTTGATTGAACAGTCAGCCATTTGCAACCTCATGCTCGTCGGCTTTGGCATTCCTAATCCCGTTTGTTTGTAGATGGCAAGCGGCATTACATTTATGCTGGCCCCATTGTCACAAAGTGCCTTTGCAAAATCGCGCACTCCAATAGTGCACGGAATAGTAAATGCTCCCGGGTCCTCTTTCTTCTGAATAGGATTTGTAGCAATAATAGAGCTAACCCGGTGAGTCATATTCACCACCTCATTCTTGGTGGTTCTCTTCTTTGTGATCAAATCTTTTAGATACTTAGCAAAATCGGGCATTTATTGAAAAGCCTCCAAGAACGGTATATTCACAGATAATTGTTTGAGAATATCATAGAATTTCTCGAACTTGCTATCGTCAACTCTTCTTGCAAGTCTCTGAGGGAAAGGAGGAGGGGGTCTAGGAATTGGCGGAAGAATGTTTGATGTTTCTTCTATCTTTTCCTTCATCCCTTCTCGGGTCTCATCTCGGATTTGCACAACCTCTGGAGTTTTCTTAACTTCAGCAACATTGGGCTCTTCAACCTCGACTCCTTTTTCAACTTCTTCCACATCGACTGCTTGCTCATTCTTTCTTTGCAATATCTTCCCACTCCTAGTAGTGATAGCCATGATATGGGAAGTTGGCCCACTCCCACTTCCCTTTGGATTTGCAATAGTATCACTAGGGAGTGTTCCCTTTTGCTGTGGATGTTGCTCACGAGAAAGATCTCTCATTTGCAATTCTAGTTTTTGAATCGCCGCAGTGTGAGAGCCAACCAACTCAATCATGTTCCTCATGGAATTATCAGACTTTTCTTGGTTTTGTAGTATCCTTTCAAGCACGCTCTCCAATTTAGACTCACTAGATTGAACCTTGATTCGAATACTGACCCTTTGGGGAAATATAAGGATTGGAACTTCGATTTGAAAAGTTGTTATTGCTGTTCCAGTTTTCTTGGTTAGAACCACTTTGGTCGTTTCGCCATTGATGGTGACCTTGCCCTTACGGGTTTAGTCTCCATTGATTTTGAGAGCCTTGACCTTGGTAATGCTGCCTTTGGTACCCTCCTTGAGAATTATTAACGTAGTTTGCCTCTTCATAATCTTCATTTTGTACCGGCTGCACATTCTTAACCACATTCACCTTCTTCTTCTGATTTTCCGTGAAAAAGCTTTGTCAACACATTGACATTTGTAGCAAGTTCTGCAATTACTTGGTCTCGCTCTTGATTTTCCTTGATCAAGTTGTTCAAAGAAGGAGAGCCAATTGCAATTCCGCCTGTGGAGTCCTCAGAATGCCAAGCTTGGTTGTGTTTTGCCATTTTATCTAAGATTTGAGTCACCCTAGCGAAGGATTTGTCCATAAAAGATCCAGCAGCTGCATTCTTTGCTATTGATTGGTTCATAGGATCCAAACACATGTAAAAATTTTCCAACAAGATGGAATACGGAAAGCCATGGTTTGGGGACCTCACCAAGTATAATTTAAAGCGATCCCACGCTTCGTGTAGCTGTTCACCTGGTAGTTGCTTAAAGAAGAAAATCTTGTTCCTGAGCTCAGACTTCTTGCTTTGTGGAAACCATTTCGACAAGAAAGCTCGGACAAGTTCAGGCCATGAGCGTATAGAATTTGGAGGAAGATTCTGGAGCCATTTCCTCGCATCCCCAGCTAAAGAATACTTAAAGCATCTCAACCTCAGGGCATCGTCGGAGACATGATTCTGCTTATGCATCGCACATACACCCAAGAAATTTCTGAGGTGCTGTGTTGGATCATCATCAGTGGAATTTCTTAAGAATCCCTCTGCTTTCAGCATCAGAATTAATCCATGTTCCACTTTGAAGGTAGCAGCACCAATAGCAGGAGGTACAATAGCATTTGTATCCTCAATATATTCTTCAATGTCTGCAAAAGGATTTCCTTCCTCTTGTATCTCCACATCATCTTCATGGTCTGACATATCTCCCTGTCTACACCAAACACAACAAATAACGTGTAATAGAGTAGAATTATACGTACAGTAAAGTATACACTAATTAGTAATTTCAGAACCGTATTCCCCGGCAACGGCGCCAAAATTTGATACGCTCAAATTACACCTTAAGAACAGTGTAAGCGGTCGGTGTCAAATATAATAACTCAATAAGGTTGGGGTCGAATCCCACAGGGAATAGGTGTGAAATGTTTACTTAATTAATGTAGTACTCAACTAAGTCGTAATTCTATCTAGTAATTGTAACTGAAAGATGTATTGAACGTAATTTTAAAAGAAGACTTATTGCAATATTATGAATGTAAATAATATGATGTAAAGAAACCAAGGTTGTGTCCCCCTTAATGTAGTATAATTCTATTGATATTAATATTGTATATTTCCAACGAAAGATGTTCTTGATATGCAATTGATGCCTACTTACTACCCAATATTTTCCAATAGTTGAATAATATGTCCTCTTTATGATTTTCCCAAATACAAAAGATTTGTGATTAAGAGCAATCAATTAATGCCAAATTAAAACCCACTTATTCCTAAGCGATTTTATTAAACAAGGTTTAAAGCCTTGAGTCTTTGTTATTTACTTCTATCAAATTCTATCCCACTTTCCCAAGAAAAGATAAAATTAAATGGCGTTTGTTAATGTTTGCAACCACTAACAATTGTTTGAAGAATAAGAAGTAAAAAATATCAATCACCCGTAGAAACTATATTCAATATCAAAATCTCAATAACATCATACCCATCTAGGGTTCACAACCTTAGCTTTTAGAATTAGCTACTCATGCTGAAAGTTGAATGAGAAAGAATAGTAATTGTCATCATCTTACAAAATAGAAGGTAACTGATCCAAAAAGCTTCCAAGAATTCAAAATATCTTGAACCTCGTACTTTGTGCTCTCAATTCTGACAAGATATCCCTCACAAAATCCTATTAAACCTATTTATAGAGGCCTAAAACCTGAGGCGAAGTTCGGACTAATTTGCCCCTGATGTCAATAATGCGGACCGCATTTCTGTCGCAAAACAGAAATGTGGACCGCAAATCTTCTTCATCCGTCGCATATCTGACCCAAGGATTTTTCCTTCATCGCATTGCGGATTTGTGGTCCACATGTTGATTATGCGATCGCGAAATGCGATCGCATTCTTCACCCTGACTTTCACTCAAAACTCTGCTTGTGTCTGCGATTCCCCAGTGCAAGTTTGCGACTCGCATTCTAGTTTTACGGTCGCATATGCGACCGCATTCTCAATATGAATAAGTGCCCAGAGTTCTGTCCTCGTTTGCGATTTGGTTGTGAAATATGCGGTTCGCATGTGCTGTTTGCGACCGCATATTCACATCTGCGATGCTGTTGGATTCTTCTCTTGTCTTCAGTTGGCTTTTTGAGCTCTTTTCCGTGATTTTGGGTCCTTCCACTTGATGTACTGCAAATACACTAAAATTACATAAGTATCGATGGAATTTGCACGTAAAACAAGTTAAAATCTAAGCAAGTAGTATCAAAATGTGCCGAAATTCCCCGGCACATCAAATATAGGAATTAATCTATTGAGAATAGGCGAGTAGTACTTCGGGAGAAAGCTATGAGAAGCATTTATCGATTAATTGACAACCATGAGTGAATTATATGAAAGGGAGAGTTAATTCGAACACAATACGATTGGTAAATCGATCACAACCCTAGAATACTTGTCTCTACTAAATAAACAACAATCAACTAGTTACTTGATAATTTAGTTATTACTTAGAATTGTAGTTTAGCATAATTAAACTCTTGAACTCGAATTTAGCTTGACGGAATAACAATATTGGTGTGTTAGTGAGTAGTTGATATAAGTCCCTGCGGGTACGAAATCTGGACTTCCAAATCCTATATTACTTGTCGGCCACGTAAACTTGCGTGTGCATTTGGGAGCAACACTCTCAACAAAGACAAATGTGTATAATTTAGGGGAAAATCATGTATGAAGTTAGATTTTTTTTCTCCCTTAGCTTACTAAAAGTCTTCAAGAATATTACTAGGTTGCTTGCTGTAAATCCTACACTAAAATATGTGATTGAAGTTTCCGTGGATTACCTGTTTGACCTAAAATTTAGATCCGAGTTAAATCAGTAAAATTTAAATTAGGTAGAGTCAATCTTAGCTACTATTAATATCTAAAAGACACAGATAAGGTGTATACTTAACCGAATGGCAGTAAATATGGACAACACTAACAATATTTAATGACCCAAAAGGTGGTAGATATTATTAAATAATGATAAATAGCAATAAATGACATTTAAGTAAATAAGAACATGTGAGCCACCCGAAAAGGGATGAGATTTGTGGATATTCCTTCTGATAATGATGAATGATTGATGAGCCTTAGAATATTCAGGTAGTTCTTGGATCAAGTGGAAAGGTTATATAATAATCTTAGTGAAAAGGTATTTCTTGTGTGTTTGCAATAAAGCCAGATTCTCTCGATAAAGTCAATGAATTTCTTACAAGTGAATATTTTATGTCCCATATCCTTGTGTACTTTTTATTTCTAGGGAACATGTACTTAGAATACCCTAATAGTACAGGTACAGAGAATATCCACTAGAATATTTTCCTCTGATGTCTTATCCTAAAACTAGCCGTTATTTACTCTATTTACGGTGAGTACTCAACCTCGACCCCGATCTTTGCTGATTCTTTAATCACAATCTTTGTTGACTCTTCGACCTTGATCTTCAACAGCTTTATCGACCCTTCAATTCTTAAGAGATCATTCAATGTCGGGCAGGCCTTTATCGAGGTCGTACTAGCAACACGTGGCAGTCTGCAAGTGCCTCTTTAATGTTAACATGGTTTGATCACATCAAAGGTAATTTTTGACCCATACAGTTAGTCCCTCCGCTTATTGAGGTCGTCCTCGCAGGTGAGCTCAATGAGCGGATAATGTCATTTGTGGTCGAACTTATCGAGTAGTCTGCAATGGTCGTAGTCAGCGTCGCGAACAGGCGACGTGGCCCTCTATGGACCGCATATTTCAAATACTCTAGGTTTCTTGGGTAATTTGTTGGAGTTATCTTGTCCAAGGGTTAGAGTGACGTGATGATATCCTGCATCATTATGATGCATATTCCCGATATGTTGTTTTGATTCGTGCGTGACCCTTGATTGGATCTACTGTTTCAATTCTGGTGCCAATTATGACGAGCCATTTTTGGGTTTAGTGCCATGATCTCTATAAATATTGGTTCTTGGACCTGAGTTTGAAGTTTGTTTCTTCTAACTTTTCAGAGCATCAACCTTCTTCTCTGCATTTTTCTTCTCTGAACATCCTTTCCTTGTTTTATTTCCCTATATCATTCCCTATTTTTTCTCGTTTATTATTCTTCTTCATCACCTCGAATCATGTCCGACTTACCCTCAGATGCTGGTGAAGGGAGTCGTGTTGCTCCCTTGGCAGTTGTGTTTCCCTCCCATGGGGAGGGTGTTTCTGCCATTATCAAGGATGAAGCTTTCCCGTCGGTCGAGAAAATAATCCCTTGTAACCCCGACGTCAGGTCTGACCTCACCCGACCACCGGACGCTGCACCTGGGATTTTTCTATCGATGATGACGTCTAAAGAATTGGCGGAATTCAAGGCCAAGTTCGATCTTCCAAATCGCGTCGAATTGATCCTAGCCGAAAGGGACGTGGTACAGGTTCATTGCTCCGGATACTGTGCTCTATACGCTTACCCCTTCCTCATCGGTTATTCGTTCCCACTTCTTTCATTGGTGGAAGAATTTTGTCATCAATACGACATCTTCCCTGCTCAGCTTGCACCATACATCTACAAAATTATTAGAATGCTGACTAAATTTGCCGAGCTGGCGGGGATCGAACTGATGCTGCAGTATTTGGTGCATCTATTTGCCCCTAGCTTCTCTAGGGGAAAGATGCTGAACCTTTGCTACCGTGGAGGCAAGTGCTTGGTGGTGAAGACGAACGACAAGGCCGGTCCTCAGTTCTGGCTCAACTTCTTCTATGTCAGAACTGAGAACGTTGTGGCTAACGTCGATGGCTTTCCTGAGGCTTGGAACTACACACGTAAATGCACGGTTTCTGTAATTACTTGAAGGATTTTATTCTTTTGTTTGCTTGGAATTAGTTGAAGGATTTTGCTTTTCTTGTAGCCAACAACCAGCCTCCCCTTTTAGTTACACGCATTTTTGATTGGGTCAAGCAAATCCCCCCCATGTCGTTTGGAATCCGCGACTGGTCGCGCTTCTTCAAGAAGTTCAAACCAGCTCTTCCTTCGACATGTAACTTCTTTTCTTTGGCCGTAGTCGTTTCACTTTCCATTGTGTGTCGATTCATTCTACTAACTTGGCATTTTGTTTCTTTCCCAATCAGGGGGTCCTCTCAGAGGAGCTGAGCACCGGTGCCCTCTTTTCGGAGAAAGGCTGCTGCGCCTTCGAATTCTGCCCTAGCTGCGACTATTGCACCTTCCATACCGGCCCCCACCTTGGCAGCCGTAGTCCGAGAACTTGTCTCCGTTCTGTTTGCTACTTCTGCTCCTCAAGTCTTTTCGCTGGTGGATGAGGACGAAGTCTCTCATGATGATGAGGTCTAATGCCTCGTAAGAGGAGAGCCATAGACACGGAAAGAGAGAGGCTGATACTTGGCGAACGCAAAAGACAACACAAAATTGATACTTACTAGCCAAAGATAGGATAGTTAAATTATCGTCTGTACATGGATTGAATTTAAGCAATGTTCAAGTAGTTTCTAGCTTAACACTATTCAGGATGATTAACACTTTGGTTGGGATGATTAGCAACTACAATTAACTATGAAAACTAAAGCAATTAACAATTGATCACAGGAATACAAGAATTGAGCAACACCAACAACAACAACCACGTGGAATCCCACAAGTGGGGTCTAGGGAGGGTAGGGTGTATGCAAACCTTACCCAAAACTCCGAAGGAATAGAGAGGCTGTTTCCGATAGACCCTCGGCTCAAGAAGATGAAAAGAGACAGTGGCGCAGTAATATCAGAGAAAGCAAGAAAGATAACATTAGCAACGTAGTAACTAGAAAATAGAGAGAAAAGCAATAACAATAAGCAGTAATAATGGCACAGTACCACAGACACAATGGAGTAATATGGGTACAACAAGAGCCACTAGCATCCTAAGACACTACACTATCGGACTAGCCTCCTACGACCTAAACAATTGAAGCCACTGGCAGCCTAAGATAGAACACAAGCTAGTCTCCTAGTTCCTAACCTACAACCTTAATGCTTTCCCTCCCAACTTTCTATCAAGGGCCATGTCCTCGGAAATATGAAGTCGCACTTACCTGATCACCACTCCCCAATATTTCTTTGTCCGCCCTCTACCTTTGCTCACACCCATCAAGGCCAGCCGTTCACACTTTCTAACCGAGACATCCATGCTTCTCCTCCGCACGTGCCCGAACCATCTAAGCCTAGATTCCCACATCTTGTCTTCTAATGTGATCTAACTCTAGTTCAATTCACTCTAAAGTTCTAATAATTCTCATGAATTCACTCAACGATTAGTTCAAACGAGTAGTTAAAACTCCTCTCTCGTTTAAATCTTAACCCTACGAGGTGAACTAATAGAAGCACTGTGAACATATGCAAGCATGCGTTAATGGATTAGTCTTCAAGAAAACATCTCTCGAATATTCTCCTAAATTGATTTAAACAACAATTCAACAAGCTCTTTCGGTTACTTAAAAGAATCACTAATTAAACCAAACAAAATAATGCAAAGATAATCACCAAAATATTCCTCTTTCGATTAAATAAACTGGTAAATAAAAGTGCAATAAATTCAAAGCTCCATAAACCAATTCAAGCAAAGAACTAGAGTTAAATCCACAAATATCAATCAAAATACCATATCCGTCAAACCTTAAGGTAAACAACTCCATATCCATGGAGAAATTCATCACAAATAAAGTTGAATAATAAGAAACATGAATTCAATGCACACTCGGGTGTTGAGTTGAGGAAACAATGATGAACCCTTGTTGCTTTGAGTCTCCAATGCTCTTCCAATCTTCCGTAGGTCAAAATTCCCTTCAAAAACATCTTTTTGGTGTATTTATGCCATGTAGGAGTGGGCTCGGAGAAATTACCCTTTCCAAGCTAAAACATGAAAATACTCTGAGAAATTTGTACAGGCGCGATGGGCCATGCACCGCCCCATGCGAGATGCTAGTGGGAAAGTTCAAAGAGCGAGATTCTGACAGGCAATAGAATTTTACACTGCCGCGCCGCCCCATGCGCCGTGACAGTGTGTTTTTTACAATGTATTTTGTTTTCTTCAATTTTTGACATCTAGACTTGGCTCCCAACCCCCCAACGCGATCCAAGTTTAATTCCTTGGGCTTTCACTCAGACTTCAAAGCTTTACATTGTTCAATTTAGTTCCAAATTATTGTTTTAACTTGGAATCACTTCCTACAAGGTATTAAACACATAATAAGTGCAATTTATTATCATTTAAGCTCAAACACAAGTAAAATGCAGTAATTAGAGTGCAAACTATGACTAAAACACGGGATTCTATCCTACCATCAACATCCTACTCTTAAATCATTGCTCGTCCTCGAGTAATCAAACTGCAGTTCACATGGAGACGACCTTCTTTATCAGACAACTTCCCTAACTCATCATGCCAAGAATATTTAAAGCAGACTAAGCACCATACCATAACATCCTAGCCTTAAAACTCGACTCAAAAGCACTGCGTATCTCAAAACCTACTCATGTACTGTAACTCAGAGACCAAAAACATTACCTTTCCTTCGCAAATTATGTGCCCTCACACCAAAGATAGAGAGTAGCTCCACACACAATAAAATTCAAGAACACATAGGAACTCAAGATAGAAAGAATTCATTCACTTTCAGAATTAAAATTCATGTGCCACAGAAGACGCGCTATATGCTTGCTCGTAGTGTAATACTCTACTAATTGAGCTCATTTAGTCAAGAATCAAGTATGACTTTATTTGGTTGTGATGTAGGCTGCGGGACAGGTAGGATACAATTTGGATAATAGTGACTACACCTCCCTGAGCACTTTAATACATACAAACTCACATTCTAAACCCCACACTTATGTTGAAACAAACCCCAACATTCACAGCATAATAGCATCAAGCTCTCAATTTCTTTAAGCACAAACAAGTTGAGAACTACCACTAGCAAGCAACCATTTTTATTCTTTCTAGTACATACACGAACTCTGTTTTTTTATTCTTCTTAGTTCTGATTTTTTCAAAAAAACTCACCTTTTTTTTTCCAATTCCCTACAAGTGGCTCTCTCGGTTTTTCAAGAACAGTGCACCTTTCTCCCTTTTCAATAGTTCCACTCAAAAGCCCGACCATACCTCACTTAGCTTAACAAGCTCATAACAAAAGCAAGTACTCAAGAGAGGTAGAAGGTTCAAACAGATAGTCAATTCAAACAAGGATCAGGCTTGCAGTGTGGTTTCCAAAGAAGTAGGATTACAGGCTCACTGGGGCTATTTCTTCAAAAATTCTAAGGCGTCTTTTTTAATGGTGGGCCGATAGTATCCTGCCCGAATGACACACCTAACGAGCGCTCGATCTCCAAAATGAGCGCCACAATGGCCTTCATGGACTTCTTCAAGGATGCGCTAGGTTTGTTTTGGATCCAAACACTTCGCCAGAGGGCCGCCGTATGTCCTCTTGTATAAGTCGTTATGGAGGAGGTGGTATTTGGCTGCCTGCATTCTTAGTTTTTTGGCTTTATTTTTGTTGTTTAGGAGTGTGTTGTCCTACAAGTAGGTGACAATACAATTGGGCCAATCCCAAGTTAAACTTACAGATCTTACCTCGATTTGGTCCAATGCCAAGTCGAGGAGGTGGACTACACTTTTATTCCCGGTCATGATGCTATTGGTGGCTGCGGCTAATTTGGCAAGACCGTCCGCTTCGATATTTTGGGCACGCATGATCTGGTCAGAGCTGGCATTCAATCGAACTTAGGCAGCAGCTTACAGATCTCGATCTGATATTTTTGCGACCTTTGTTCTTTCATTTGGAAAGTCCATGCGACTTGGTTGATTTAGAAAGTCCATGTGACTTGAGTGCTAGTCTCAATCCTGCAATTATGGCCTCATACTTGGCCTTGTTTTAGTCACATCTGGGCATCTTATGGACTAGCAAATTACTTCACCGGTAGGGACCTTGAGTACGAGTTCCAATCTGGATCCGGAAGTATTGGACGCGCCGTCGGTGTATAGGACCCAGAGGTCTCGTGTTTGAAGAGAAGCTTGGACGACTTCCTTCTCGACCTCAGGCATTATCTTTGCGCTGAAGTCTGCGACGAAGTCGGCGAGCACCTGTAACTTTATCGCTATTCGCGACTGATATGTGATATCGTGCTTGCTTAGCTCGATGGCCCACTTCGCCAACCTCCCCGATAATTTAGGTCTATGTAAAATTCTCCTTAGAGGAATGTTGGTAACGACCGAGATAGGGTGGCATTGGAAATATTGTCTAAGCTTTCGTGAAGCTACGACCAGTGCTAGGGCCTGTTTCTTGAGGTGTGGGTACCTAATCTTGGCATCAATGAGTGTTTTGCTAATATAATAAATGGGATATTGCATACTTTTACTTTCTCTGATCAGGACTGCACTTACTGCCACTTCGGAGACGACGAGGTAGATGAGGAGGTGTTCCCCGGGTTCAGGCTTCGAGAGAAAAGGTGGTGACCCTAGATACGCCTTTAGTTCTTGCAAAGCTTGTACGCAATCGGGTGTCCACTTAAGGTCATTATTGAGAACGCCGAAAAATCTGTGACATCTATTGAATAACCGCGAGATAAATCTCGATAAGGCTGCGATTTGACCAGTCAATCTTTGAACTTGCTTCTTAGTAGTTTGTTGCTCCGGTATCCCTTCGATAACTTTGATTTGGTCTGGGTTGACTTCGATCCCTTGTTGTGACGCTAAGAAACCCAAAAAATTCCCCGAGGCTACTCCAAACACGCATTTTCTTGGTTTAGTTTCATCCGTACCATCTCAGTATGTCAAAAATTTCCTTCAAATGGTCGATATGTTCGTTCGCCCTTAGGATTTGACCAGTATGTCGTTGATATATGCCTCCATTGTCTTGCCAAGCTGATCTTTGAACATTTTTTTGACAAATATTTGATAAGTAGCTTCTGCGTTCTTCAACCCCTGAACGACATGACCCTATAACAATATGTTCCTCGGTGGGTGATGAACATGGTTTTCTCTTGGTCCTCTTCTTCTATAAGTATTTGGTTATAGCCCGAGTATGCGTCTAGGAAACTCAATAGCTCGTGCCCGGCTATTGCGTCGATGAGTTGGTTGATATGTGGCAACGAGAACCAATCCTTCGGGCATGCTTTGTTTAAGTCTATGAAGTCTACGCACTTCCTCCATTTCCCGTTTTTCTTTTTGACCATCACTACGTTGGTAATCCACTTGGGGTATTTTGATTCCCTGATGGAGCCATTTTCTAACATTTTCTCCACCTCCTTGTGGACGACATCATTGATGGAGGGGTTCGTCTGACCTACCTTATCGGGGGATAGAATGGATCGACATTCAATTAGTGTGTGGCGATCTCCTTGGGGATGCCTGGCATATTTGCATGGCTGAATGCGAACAAATCTACGTTAGTGATTAAAAATTTGCTAAATTTACCTGGTTCTCAGAGTTTACAGCCGATGTAGGCCTTTTTGTTGGAGTCGCTGCAGTCTAATTAAACGGGGTCGAAGTCTTCTATGGTTGAGTACACGGCTTCAACCATTTCGGGGTCCATGATGACGTCTCTGATCTCTTCTTATGTCGACCTCGACCCTGTTGATTGCTATGCCTCTTTTTCCTTGTATTTCTTCTATTGGGTTGTTGTGCTATCTAAGGCGATACGGTAGTACTCCTGGGACATGATGTTCTTCCCCTATGCTGAATATCCCCCAAGGTGTTGGGAACTTGATCACTTGGTATAGGCTGGAGGGGATGGCTCTCATGGGATGTATCCATGGCCGTCCTACTATGGAAATGTATGCAGTGTCCTGGTCCATGATGTAGAACGTTGTCTCTATAATTAAGTCGTCGGCCAAGATGGAGACTGTAACTTCACCCGATGTCCGTTCAACTAAATCGGTTAGTGTGATGCAGCATGGCACTATCTTATCCTCGAGTCCCATCTGGACGAGGACTCGGGGATGAATAATGCACGCTTCACTCCCATCGTCTACTATGATACATTTGATATCAATATCCAAAATTCATAAAGTAATGACGAGACCATCGTTGTGAGGGAAAGTCAAACAGTCGACATCTTGTCGAAGATGATACTTTCTTCGAGTCTGTCATACCGTTCTTGGGTGATAGATCTTTTGAGCTTGTGAGTGGTAGTGAATTTAACGTCATTGATGGAGGCATCGTCATTGCCGCCGATGATCATGTCGATGGTACGAGCTGGTGATGGCGGCTTCGGCATGCCTTGTTCCTCCCCTTGTGGCTCAACAGCTCTTTGAGGTGTCCTTGCTGCAACATTTTCACAACCTCTTGCCTGAGAGCGATACAATCTTCCGTCTTGTGTCTGCATTCCTGGTGGAATTCACACAGGGCGTTGGATTTTCTAGTGCTCGAGTTGGACCTCATCTTTGGTGGTCACTTCACCTTCGTTCCGAGTTTCTCCATGGCGTACAATATTTCTGTAGGTGACACACAAAAATTGTGAGCAGACAACAAAAGGGCATACCTCTTTCGTTCCGGTGAGTTCCCTTCCTTGGCCTAGATGGGCCATTATCATAGCGGAAGGAAGACGGGGCTGGGGCCCTGACGTATGGCTGATACCGTTCCCCGTTTGGTCATGAGATCGAGTGATCCCTCATTTGTTATCTCTTCGTTCTTTCTTGGGCTCGGCTTGTATAGAGACAAGCCATCGAGTCGGTCCGTTGAGATCATCATCGTCTGCTCGGACTTCAGCACAGTAAGCATTATGGATTTCATCCCAAGTGGATGGAAGGTATTTCATCAACCGGCTCAGCTTTTTGGTCGCTCTTGAACCCTCTCTACTCAACCTGTTCTGAAAGGTTGTGACTGCCATCCCTTCGGACACGTTGGGCATCAGTTCTTGCCACTTGCGGAGTTTGCCTACAACAACAGTTATTAGTCGAGCATTCAGATGGCCCCGTATGAGGCTTTGTATGGTACGCGATGCCGGTCTCCGGTGGGTTGGTTTGAGCTGGGTGAGGCTAGGCTATAGGGTACAGACTTGGTTCAGGATGCTCTGGAAAAGGTTAATTGATTCAGGATCGACTTCGTACAGCCCAATCAAGATAGATATGTTAAGCGGATTGGAAGGTTCGCGACATTGCATTCATGGTTGAGGAGCGGGTCTTGCTCCGGGTTTTTCCCAATGAAGGGTGTTATGAGGTTCGAGAAGAAGGGCAAGTTGAGCCCTAGGTATAACAGACTTTTTGAGATTCTTGAGAGGGTTGGAGAGGTGGCCTACAGACTTGCACTACCACCTAGTCTAGCTACAGTTCATCCAGTGTTCCATGTTTCTATACTTTGAAAGTATCACGGTGATCCGTCTCATGTGTTAGAATTCAGCTCGGTCCAGTTGGACAAAGATCTATCTTATGTTGAGGAGACGGTGGCCATTTTGGACAGGCGGGTTCAAAAGTTGAGGTCGAAGAACATTGCTTCAGTTAAAGTCCAGTGGAGGGGTCAGCCAGTTGAGGAGGCGACTTGGGAGACCGAGCATGATATGCGTAGCCATTATCCTCATCTTTTCACCACTTCAAGTATGTCTCTATATCATTCGAGGATGAACGGTTGTTTTAAGAAGGGGAGGATGTAACGACCCAGCCGATCATTTTGAGAGTTGTAGCCTCGTTCCCCCATTTACTGCTCATTCCCTGCTTAATTGTTGTTTGTGACTTGCCGGGTTAGTTGGTTCGGGTCCGGAGTAGTTTCGGAATGAATTGAGACATTTAGTCTCAAGGTAGGAAGCTTAAGTTGAAAAGGTTGACCGGATGTTAACTTATGTGTAAATGGCTCCAAAATGGGGTTTCGATGGTTCCGTTAGCTCTGTTGGATGATTTTGGACTTAGGAGCGTGTCCGGATTGTGAGTTGGAGGTACGTAGTTGAATTAGACTTGAAATGGCGAAAGCTGGAAATAAGAAGTTTGACCGAGAGTAAC
This sequence comes from Nicotiana obtusifolia, assembly GCA_002018475.1. Lineage (NCBI taxonomy): Eukaryota > Viridiplantae > Streptophyta > Magnoliopsida > Solanales > Solanaceae > Nicotiana > Nicotiana obtusifolia. The sequence continues at coordinate 102,726 of MCJB01029364.1, read as the reverse complement.
TTTATGGTTACTGGGCTTGGATTGGGGTTCCGGGAGTTGTAGTAGGTCCGTTGTATCACTTGTGACTTATGTGCAAAATTTAGGGTCAATCGGACGTGATTTGATAGGTTTCGGCATCGGATGTAGAATTTAGAAGTTTAAAAGTTCATTAGGCGTGAATCGATGAGTGATTCATGGTTATAGCATTGTTTGATGTGATTTGAAGGCTCGACTAAGTTCGTATCATATTTTATGACTTTTTGGTATATTTGGTTGAGGCCCCGGGGGCCTCGGGTGAAGTTCGGATGATTATCGGATCAAGTTTGGAGTTAAAAGGGTTGTTGTTGCTAGAGTCGTCTAGTGCAATTGCACCTATGGAGCATTGGTCGCAGGTGCGAGTTGGGAAGCGTAGATGCGGCCAGGACTGAGGAAAGTTGTGGTCGCAAGTGCGAAGGATTGTCCGCACCTACGTGGTCACAGATGCGGAGAGGTTGAGCGAAGCGAGGGGTCAGCGCAGGAGCGGGAAGATGGTCACACCTGCGTTTGCGTAGAAGCAAAGTATATTCCGCCGGCACGAAGGCTTGGTTCCGGTGGTTCACCGTAGAAGCGGAAGGATTGTCGCTTCTGCGATACCGCATATGCGGTTAAGTTGTCGCAGGTGCGGAAAGCCTGGGCAGAGTAATAAAATCGAGGGGTTCCGTGATTTTCTTCATTTTGAACATTCCAAGCTCGAGATTAGGCGATTTTTTAGAGGGATTTTGAAGGTTCTTGAGGTAAGTCACTTGTTGTTAAATTTATTCAATAATTATGTTTCCCCATTGAATTTCTCACCTAGATTGTGTGGTTTTGAGGTGTAATTTTGGGAGTTGAGGCTAGGGATTTGGAAAGTTTAATTGGGAATTTGGGTATCGAAGTGGTGTCTGATTTTGATAAATTTGGTATGGTCAGACTCGTGGTTGGATGGGCTTTCGGATTTTGTGACTTTTATCGAATTCCGAGACGTGGGCCCGGGTCAACTTTTTGGAGCGATTTTTCATTTCTTTGCTAAACTCATAATTTTATTATTTAAATTAGTTTTCTATAGTTATGTTTACAGTATGAAATGTTTTTGGCTAGATTCGAGCCGTTCAGAGTTGGTAAATCGGGAGAAAGGCTTTCTAATTCATTGATTGAGCGTGGTTTGAGGTAAGTGACTTGTCTAACCTTGTGCGGGGAAAATTCCCCTTAGGATTTGGCATTTTGGTAATAAATTGTAATATGTGAAGGCCGTGTATGCAAGTGACGAGTGCGTACACGGGCTAAATGTTGAAATTCTGGTTTTTGCCACATAGTTTCATTTTCATGCCTTAATTGAGTTACTTTAGCATGTTATAGTCATCATGTTTAGCCTAATTTCACATGTTTAGTTGAATGACTTGCTTTTCTTGATTTCCGTATTCATTACTTAACCGTGGAAATTCTTTACTTGAAATTTCTATCCTTGGAATATCATTTATTAAGTTGTTGTGTTTTGGCTTTCGTGTTATTGTTTAGGTAATTGTTTGGTTGTTTGCACGAGGTTTCTGTCGTGTTGTTGTTATTGTTGCACGAGGTTTCTGTTGTGCGGTTGTTATTGTTGCACGAGTTTTCTGCCGTGCCGTTGTGGTTATTGATACGCATGCGATGGTATAAGGTCTGGCTGTTGAAACGCATGCAGTGAGATAAGGTGGACTTTATACGCGTGGCTAGTAGGGGAACTACTAGAAGCAATGCGGTGTGATAAGGTGGGCTAAAATGTGGGATGCTATTTCGGGAAAATAATTTTCAAAAACAAAATATAAAGGCTCCTGCGGTGATATAAGGAAAGACTGTGATTTGTTTTCACGATTTGGAACTATGAGGCGGTACTTCGGAAGTTCCCTTATTGATATTCTTTATTTGCTATATTGTTTGGTTCTTGTTTTCCTTAACATGTAAAATTCTCTTTTTCCTTTCGTGATGTATTACCTTTCCTTGATTTCGCGTTGTTATTTCCTGTAAATTATTTATTGTTCACTTCCCTGTCATTTTCATTATATCATATTATCTCTGTTTTGTTTCTTATTATCTCCAGTAGGGTCTTGACTCGACCTTGTCACTGTAACGACCCGACCGGTATTTTTTCTTTCTAGATCCCTGTTCTCCTAAATAAGACTCCCCGTATGTGCTTTTACTGTTTTATGACTTACGGGGATGGTTGGTTCGGGTTTGGAAGGGTTCAGGTTGAAATCGGAACACTTAGTTCCCTAATATTAGCTTTAAAGGGTTAATTTTGAATTGGGTTAAATAGGTTCATATGATAATTTTTGGACTTGGGCGTGTGTTCGGATCAGGTTTTGGGTGATCCGGGAGCGTTTCAGCGCTTAAAGTTGAAAGTTGGTTCATTGAATATTTTAATGTTCTTTAAATTTGGTTTGGAGTAGGTTTTGGTGTTATTGAGGTCCATTTGGGATTTCGAGCTGGGGGATAATTCCGTATGGCGATTTAAGGCTTTCACGCAAAGTTTGGTGTCATTCCGAATAGTTTAAGTAAGATTCGATGCGTTCGGAGTAAGTTAGAAGAATTTGAAATTCATAAGTTCAATCTATTTGGTTTTGGATTGTGATCTTTAGTTTTGATGTTGTTTACCGCGTTCTGAGAGTGCGAGCGAGACCATTTTATGTTTACGAACTTGTTGGTATGTTTGGTCGAGGCCTCGGGGCCCCCGTATAAGATTCGAAGGGTCGACAAGGCTTGGGCTCTTTGGAGAGGAGCTGCTGGTGCCTGTCCTCGGGGCCCCCGTATGAAATTGTGAAGTTTTGAAATTTTAAGTTTTTATATGATGTTTCCGCATATTGTTAGAGATTAGGTGCAGTCACGGCATCCTACGGAGGAGATCTGGGGTCGTGAAAGGTTGATACACTTGAACTTGCGTCTTTAAACTCAGGTGAACCAATTGAGGTTTTCAAACTGGAAAGGGATTTGATTATTTCAAATACTAATCAAAAAGAGGTGATGGCTGGACAAGTATTTAAGGATAAGGCCACATTGAAGGCAGTGATGGAACAATATGCAATTGCTGAAAGGTTTCAATTTCGGGTTGATAGGTCAAATACTATCAGGTTTGAGTGTTATTACTTATAACAACTTCATAATATATGTTGTATTCAACTGTATGTTTGTGTATTCATAGAAGCATATTATAAATATAACATATATTATGTTGTATTCATAATATATGCTTTCTTTCATGATGTGTTTCTATATACGTGTTTTTAATAGTATGTGCTAAAACAATTATAGGAGAAATGAACCATTTATATTAATGTATTCATAATACATTTTTGTATACAATATATTCAACATTTTTTTACGATGTATTCATGTAACATACATTGTATTTCATGGTATGTTTCTATAATCAAAACTTTGTTGAAAAATAAAAATGTTGTGTGTCTGTGGTTAGAAGACACTTAGCCGAATCAGTTGTAGGAGTACTTCTCTAGTTGTTTTTAAATATTCATAATGTCACATTTATATAACGATATTCAACATTAACCTATCATGATCTGTATATATTTTATCCATACATAACCAAATGTATTTATAACACAAATGTATTTGTAGTTATACCTTGTTATGTGTTTATGAGGATTGTGATTGAAAATTTAAGGCTTCTAGTATTAAAAAATCACAAAAGTTCAAAGTGAGGGAGTTCAATAATAAGCATACATGTCCGTTGAAGGATAAGGTGTATGAGCACGTCAAGCAACCAGTAGGTTGATTGGGGAAATGATTAGGTCCAGATTTACTAATCATAAGAGGAAATACACACCAAAGGATATAATTGATGATGTGAAATCGGACTTTGGTGTAGATGTTAGTTACATGTTGGCGTGGCGCGCTAGAGAAAAGGCAATGAATTTTCTGAGGGGTGCACCAGCTGGTTCATACAATAAATTTCCAGGTTACTTATATACACTAGATATGACTTATCCCGGTTCATATATTAGAATGAAAAAATCTCCTAAAAATGAGTTCATCTATTTGTATATATCGTTGTATGCTTTTATAAAAGGGTTCGATTACTATAGACGCATCGTTGTTGTGGATGGCAGCTACCTAAAATCAGCATACACAGGGACATTCATCTCGGCTAGCACGTTGGATGGTGAAGGTTAGTCAGTTGAAAAAATACATACAAGTTAGACTAACATAGAAAATGCTATTTTGATTTTCTTAATATGGCTGTAATGATACTATTTTTTTTTCTGTATGCAATTGTATTTACAGGACATATATTGCCACTAACATATAGTGTAGTTGATTCAAAGAATGATGCTGCTTGGTTGTGGTTCTTTGAGCAATTTAAGGTAGATTATGGTGAACGGGAAAACATGTGCGTTGTTTAACATAGCAATGAGAGCATCATCAAATCTGTATCCAGAGTGGATCCTACCGTACCCCATTTTGCTTGTATATGACATCTATGGAACAACGTATACAAGAAATTCAAAAGGAGTCATGAGAAGTTGAGCGAGGTATACTTTTCAATGGCAAAAGCATACACCCAGGATGAATTTGATAGTCTAATGGAAAAGGTGGAGAAGATAGATATTCGGGTGAAAGATTACTTGGAATTAGTTTGATACGAAAGGGCTAGGTTGTATGCACCTGTTAACCGGGGATGGACTATGACGTCAAATATTGCCGAGTCAATCAATTCGGCATTTGTATCATCAAGAGAATTGCCAATATATGACTTCCTGGAAGAAATTAGGAAGATGTTTGGACGTTGGAATTGCAGCAATCAAAAAGAAGCTTCACACAGTTGTATTCTGTTGTATCTAACAGTTGTATTCAATGTATTCAACTATTTTTTGTATTAACAGTATTTTATTTACTCCTAATACATGTTATTACTGCTGTATTGAGTATATTACATTGGTTGTATTCATTGATTTTCTATTTGTATTGAGAGTATTTTACTGTATTTAACAAATAAATGTATTCACTTTTATATTCTATTTAATAAATAATGTTTGAATTCAGTATATTTCAATTTTTGTTCTTGCATTCATGTATACTGACAGATACATATTATGTACAAATGTCCAAAACTAATATTTCTTCGTTTAATGTAGGTTGTACCATCGACTGAACACTTACACATGGTGAATGATGAAAGAAGGCATTACACTGTTTGCCTTTTAAAGAAAAATTACAGTTGTGGGCGGTTCCATGTTGACGAGTTACCATGCCCATATGCTTGGGCTTTCTTGAAAAGCAAGTTTCTAATGCCGGAAGATTATTGCTCGGACTATTACAAACCAAATCTGTTGTAATGACATACGAGGTGCCCGTGTATCCTCTCTCTGACCGAAGTGAATGGAACATACCAGCACATATATCAGAGGAAGTTGTCTTACCACCCAAATGGAAGAGACCTCCTGGAAGGCCAAAGAAGAAGCGCGATAAGCCATTAAGTGAATTACTTCAGAAGAAAAATCAACATTCGTGTAGTATATATGGGCAGAGTGGAGATAATAAGCGTACTTGTAGAAATGCTCCACGTAGGAATTAGTTGATGTTCTGATTTTAATTCCTGCAATCATAGTTTTTGATTTATTCTAGTTTTCTATTACATAATGATTTCGAGGTGTATTGGATTGTTCTTGGATGAATTTTTTAAGTGTAGATAACTAAATTCAATGCTGTTTTGTTTCATGATATCTTTAGAAAATGATGTGTGTGTGTGTGTGTATATATATATATATGTATGTATGTGTTATTATTTGATTCAAAATGAAGTATAACAGGATTAATAAAAAAAAATGATGTATATATATGCATGTATGTGTTATAATTCAATTCAAAATGATGTATAGCAGGACATGTATACATAGAATAAAGTAGTGTATAATAAAACATTTGAATATGTAGATGTAATTCAATTTAAAATACATTTGAATACATAATACAACTATATACGTGATTATACTAATACATAAATACAGCAAAATACATGTATTAACAGTATAACTTAAATACTATTAATATAACTATGTTTTATTACATTATTTTTAAAACTTTTAAAAATTAGTAAAGTTAAAATTGAGTATTGAATCATGAGAATTTAAAAATAGAAGTATATATAAAAAGAATTGAATATATTCCGAGTGACAGTTGTATTAAGACAAGAAGACATTCATATATTCAAAACCAAAAAGGTTGCGTAAAACATGATCAATTCAGTAAAAAGCTGAAATACAATCCGTATAACATAAAACTATTTTAAACTAACTTCACAAAAGTATCCGATTCTGTGATTTGCCTAACAATCTTTGCGGGTGTTTCATTGTCGCTTATTGCATCGGCGTCTAACTTCCACATAGCATAGTCCCAAATGAGTGAACCATATATTTGACGGAGTAAATTAGGATCAAAGGTTGTTTGTGGAACCAATCCATAAGTGCTCAAATACTCTGCATATGCTGCGACATACAACCCGCAATCCCTGAAAAAGTAGATTGACAACTATTTAGTACAATGGATATATATATATATATATATATATATATATATATATATATATATATATATAAATGTTACAACAATCAAAAAAAGGATTGAATGCATACATGCTCCCAAATCTTTGTTGACGCACATTTGAAACAAACACAACATCAAAAGCGTCAGTTTGTGCCTTGTCATTGTATGCTGATTCCCTGGACCAATCTATGCCTTGCTTGTCTCTGTAAAAATTATTGATTGATAGGTAGAGAGTATAAGCTTAGCAAGCTTATCTATCTCAGAACTAACATAAGCATCATGACTTGCTGATTGGTAGGAGTCATATACATTGATCTATCTCTCCTTAAATGATACAACTGCCAATATCCAATGAAGTTTGTCTTTCAAGTTTACTGGTATCAAGACATTGTCGACTGTATGCCATGGTACATTAGCTAGCAATCTGTATCCCCTTATATATTCGCATACAACATCTTCTTCTTTAGCTACACTTTCATCATTACTTATATCATTATACTTGTCGAAAATTTCAGGAATCCTTGTCTTGAATATACAATCAACAGTGGTATATTTGAATATGTTACTTTGGTTATACTTGCCTTTCTTTCTCAAATAGTAAAATATGACATCAATATGCTGTATACAAATTGAATACATAGCGTCAATATATTGCATACAAAAAAAAAATCATCTTCATAACAGTGAATACAGTGAATACAAAATATTGAAATATATTGAATAAAATCGTAGGAAATAAAACAGAACATAATCAGTGAATATAGTTAATTTTGAAATATAGTGAATACAATAAAATAAAATGAATACAACCAGAAAAAACAGTAAAAACAACCACTGAAATATACTGAATACAGCAGTAGTAACATGTATTAGGAAAAACTTAACTTCTGTTAATAAAAATACATTTGAATACATTGAAAGAAACATAATGAATACAGTGAATACAAGCTTTGAATGTATTGAATGAAACAGTGAAACACAAATATTGAAACACAATGAATACAATAGGTAAATACACTGAATACATACTACAATACGTTGAATACAAACAATGAAAAAATTGAATATAACTAAATTGAATGTATAAGGGATATATATATATATATATATATATATATATATATATATATATATATATATATATATATATATATATATATATATATTACATCGTCATTCCATAGTTGCCCGTCAAAAGATAAAAGGTAAAATCAATTTTTGCTTGTGAGTTCATTAACTTCAAAATCCAACGGTTTAGGCAGTGTTGACTTATGTTTCTTTTAATGGTCATCCTTATCCTTTCCAAAAGGATTTACCAAAAAAATATTAGTCTTCACATTATAAAAGGTAAAAACATACATTATACATCGAACAAAACTTACCTTTGATCATGTTTAGCAAGCAGATCACCACGAACTCATTTCTCAAATTCTTGAATGACTAAACTATGATGTGGTCCGAGGTTAAATCATCTTCAAAAGGATATTTTTTGTCGAAAAATGGGAGCCAACTTCACTGAAGTACCTACAGTTCATCAGAGTCATTAAGAACGACATCTTATTATAGTTAACATGGATATAAAATAGCTTGATATAAGTTAATAGGATATTAATGAGACAATCAGAATGTATATTTGTCTACAAATTTACAGACTGGCTGAGTCGAAGTTTGTCTTGTAAGGCGAAAAATTTTATCGACTTGGACGTCGAGTCCTACGCAAAGGTAAAGGCGTTGAATCAACAAGTTTAGCTGCAGGATGTATCACAATTCTTGTTTCAGGAATCTGACTTGGAAGGTCCTTGTCCGCCAACTCAAATTAGGATACATGTATCTATTCGAACATTTGACGGGCATGGGGTAGAACATTAGACTGTATTCTATTTGGGTCACCAGATAAATCCCCGTCAGTTTTGGGTGGTATGACACTCGGCACCTCTGATTCAGTAGGCACTTCATTTCTAAAATCGCCACATACAGGAATCTGCTCTGTAGATGCATTTAATGTGTCTCCACTTAAATTAGTATGTGGAAGTCCATCGGCATGAATGTCGGTATTCAGCTTCTTTTCCATAGCCTTAACATACACCCAATGAAATACATTAATATATTATTTATTTGAAAGAAATATGCTTAGCGGACTAGAATAAAAATAAAGTACCTAATTCAGTGTATGTGTATAAACTTAAGTATATCTGTATTGTGGCAGACCTGTATATACTTACGTTTATCACTGTATTCAAATGTATCTTACTCTATTCACCTGTATTCTGTAAATGTATTCACTAATGGTGTATTCTCATGTATATAAGTGTATTCTGAATTATGTATGTTGTTGTATACCTAATTAAACTGAAGCATAGCAATAGATTAAAAATATGTATTCAGAAAATCATGAATACATTACTACAGATCTTAACACTAAATATATCCAAATATACGGATTAAAAATGTATCAATAAACTACATATATACTAAACAAGTAAAAAATATTTAACCTCTGAATTCTCCTCAACAATTGTATCATGATGTACTTGACTTCCGGGGTTATCACACAAGTTGGCCTCGGCTGACCTTTGAATACCACCATCATGTCTCTCAGTATATTTCCTTCTTTGATATACACTTTTTGTATTTTGATTGGATGTAACCTCTTCAGAAAGCTTTTTGAAATTGTCATTGATCAATGTTCGTAGAGAAGTGAACTCGCCCATCAGCTAATAATTACACAAACAATTAGAGAGGGGTTAGAATACATAGGAGAGTCAATACATTTACTGTAAAGATGAATATGCATTAACAATACTTACATAATCCTTGAATGAATTTTAGATCCTGCCTAAAGACAGACAAATTATTAGATTTAGAATCAGCTGGCTTCTTATCCCTCAATACAGTTTCCTTGATTTCAATCTTAGCAGTAGGAGGATTCTTGGCTTGAGGTTTTGCGGAAACAGGTGGTATTGGACTCTTCGCGGTTGAGGGATTAATTAGCTGATGTTTGCGCTTTTTGTGAGGTGGTGATGAAGATGGACCAACGCTTGCATCATGTTTCTTCTTCGGTTGAAGAGGCGGTGTAGGACTAAAGTCATCAGAATCCTCTTTATTGTGGTCTGTATGAAGAGGACTTTTGTCTACTTCAACGCCATCCAGAGGCACCTGAATAACTGCAAGCTCACTAGCGGTTGGTTGAATGTTAATTTATTCCATCTGAAAATAGAAATACACTCAATGTAAATCACATTTGCTGTATGATTACTAATGTACACTTTTTTATGTATATGAGAAAAAATATATATATATATATATACACATGTATTCACATGTATTGTATAAAATATTTATAACATTGTATTAAATATAAAGTTGTATTACTGTATTATGTTTTCTGCTGTATTTTTGTTATTTGTAAAAACATGAACATAGATGTATGATGTATTCAACTGTATTTAGCATTGAATTTTAACACTATATTTAATAACAAAAACATATGTTGAATAAAATACCACTTAATTAAATAATAATAAATTACCACATTTCCCTGGTTGTTGAACATGCATAAGTTGGCTGGTTGTCAGTGGACTTCCAATTGAGTATTTTGGAAATTCGGTTATCAATCGGAGTGCAATTTTGGGGTCGGCCTTTGAACAACACTCATACAACCATAATTGCATTCCAAAAGGCATCCCAAATATCATGTAATACTTCTTATGGGAATCCTTTTTCTTGCTAATAGATTTGAGAAGGGCATTGAATGCCTCCTCACCTCATGAATTATCACAATAACTCGCGCTCTAGACCAAGTCAAAATGTAGTCTTGGGATGGTTATGCAGTTCTTTTCAGTGGATAATATGAATGTATGTATGAAATACAACACAACAATTTTAATAGCATCTCCATCGTTGTCAAAACCCCAATTCTTGTCATCAAAGCATTTCAATAAATCTTTCTTCTTGACATTCTTTGCACTGCCAAAGTATGTATCCACAATCCTGTTAGGCATCTTTGTGTTAAACTCAAAATCCCCAGCGTCACTAACACAATTGAGACCAGTAACTACCGCAAACTCCCTGAGTGAAAAGCACAATGTTGTAGCATTCACAAATATAAAAAATGAGTCAATAGGACTTTCTTCCAACTGCAGAACCATGAAGCACCTGAACAACTGATGTTGAACCTCACAGTGCTTCATATCGAGGAATCCTCCAAAAAAAGTAGTACCAAATAGTTTGTACTGATCTGGAGTAAGCTTTTTTTTGAGGTCAGAGATTATGTCGGTGTTAGAGTACAAACTGATATGCGGCGATAAATATGCGGGTGTTTAACAGAGAGTTTTATTTCCTGTATACAAACACAACTAACAAGATAAAATATATGCTTGAAAATACAAATGAATACAGTTAGGTTGAATACGTAACTCATTCATGAATACAACATAATACACTGATAATTACAACAAAAACTTTGAGTTATGGCTATAACTGTTGTTTTCAAAACAGATGAATACAGTTGAATATACAGATGAATACAGTTAGGTTGAATACATAACTAATTCATGAATAACATCGAAACGATAGAATTGTTGGTATATTTAAAAATATTATTTTATGAACTCAAATACATATAAATACAACAATAGAAAATCACTGTACAAATTAAAAACAGTGTATGCGGACTCGAATACATATAAATACATCTAAATACAACTAGAGAAAATCATTGTACAAACTAAAAACCAGCAGCGTATGCGGACTCGAATACATATAAATATATCTACAATTACCTTGACATTTTGTGTTTTCGAGCTACTTCATTTAGCGACCTCTTTTCCCTTGCTCCCAGAAGCATCATCGATAAGTTTTCTTCTCTTTTCCACATCAGGAACTGTTGGTTTTTTCAAAGTTTTCTCATCTTGACCTTATTTCATAGGGTCATTACGTATTTTTGTTCTCCTTTCGGCTTCAATGGTTGCTGATGAACTTGCAAATACAGGTTCCTCTTGAGTGATTTTCAAACCGAAAGATGGCTCATCGAAATTGAGTGCTTTAGTGGTATACCTCGTTAACCCTCTTCGGAGTTGTTGAATCAGCCATTGAAGAGGAAATTTAAAGTTTTCTGCTGAAAACCTAACATTGGTGAAGATTTAAAAAAAAGTGAAGAGAAAAAGAAGAAGCTTTAACCGGCCAAAAACCCAAAAACTTTAACACTTACCACAACTTTTTGGAGCAAAAAAGTTGAAAATTGAGAGAGACAATAGCGCTGTGAGAGAATCATAGTTCAACAATGGGGAAGACAGTCTTGTTGTAGAGAGAGATCGTGGAGAGAGAAATAAGATATACTATGCGGTAATTTTGGGAGAAAATAACTGAAAGAATGAGAGAAAAACATTACACAACGTATTTAATGCATTAACGGTAGTGTATACCATAAATACATATTTTTCTATAAAAAGAATAAAAGGTAACTATAGAAAATAATATTTTAAAAGGGTTTTGATTTATAATAAATAGGGTATTAACCCTTCCATTCAAAAAATTCACCAACTAGAGCAGTCATGCCAGGTCTCATCCTAAAGAAGTTTCAGGAGGATGAGCCAATGGTGGATGATGACGCCGAAGATTCTGAAGACGACAACGATTCTGATGAAGACCACGATGATGATGCCGATATTCTGACGACGATCACAATGACGACAATGATTCTAACTACGATGACACCAAGGATTCTGACAACGATGACGATGGGAAGGAAGATGGCGCTCTTGGTATTATTTGCCTTCACTCACCCTATTTAGGGTTTCATTCTGTTTTTTGTTATTCAATTTTTATCTTACATGCATTGTCTAAAAATGTTGGTTTAAATATGTTTGTTGGTGAACCTGACATTTCGTGAAATATATTTCAACACTCAAAATTTTATTATTGGATGAGTTATTTTGCTGGCTACATAAGTAGTTACTTCCTTGTTAGTTCAACCCTTTATGAATAAAGCAACTACATTTCTTGTTTGTTTTGGTAGTTTTAACAGTTTCAATGGTTAATACCGTTGTTTTCAAAAGCTTGTTATGATAAAAAAAAAATAAGGGTCCACCAAATCGTATAGAGAACCTGATTCTCAATCAGTTCCCACAGAAGCACACACACAACAGTAAGTGAAAGACACAGCAGAGTTTTACGTGGAAAACTCCCAGCTCACGGGATTTAAAACCACGACCTACACTCATAGGGTTTCAACTTCACTAACTGAGCAAACTTTAGATTACAACCTACTTTAATCTAGGAATTAACCTCTTAATCCCTCACTTAATTATAATAAATCTATTACAAGCCTCTTTTTAATAACTCTAATACAAAGCACACACTTTGACTAACTCTAGCCAAAATACAAACACAAGGTTTATGGTTTTACAAACGATTTCCTACAGAATGCTTCTACCTAAGCTGAGTAGGAATTACAAGTAGATAACTCTAACAAAGGTACAATAATACTAAGGACATATGATAACACAGTGCTGGGATCTGGTCCTTCGTTCTGTTGTTGCTTTGTTCTTGAAGCCTTGAAGTCACTTAAAGTCGACAGCACACTTGAGAGAGAAACTTGATTTAGGGTTTTGCAAGTGTGTATTTTTCCCTTGCCTCATGTTGGTAATATACTAATGAGGTCATTGGGATGATGAATGCAATTATCCGGTACAAGGCATGCTTCATAAAGTGACTACTGCACTATTGCGTGTGTAGAGAAACAGTGCAGCGACTTTACAACTGTAGAGAGTTGATTTGTACTGTCATCAAAGGAACTGATGTCCATTTGTTTCCTCTGCCGTTTCTTTGAGTCAAGTTGTTGGAACTTGTGCCGGACTTGATACTTGTTGTTCTTGAGTACTTTGAGGATGTGTAACAGGTTCCCAATCTGGTTCTTATTATGAAGTTTGTTAGATCGTCAAAATAGAAGAAAGCATGTAACTTAACAATTTCCCCTTTTTTGATGATGACAAACTTATAATTGAAGTCCCCCCTGATAACCAAATCTCTATACAATATTTCCTTCAAAAAGACTTTATTCCCCCTGAAAACCTGTTCCCGTGCTCAATTTTCTTCCCCTTTTTGGAATCATAAAAAGATTATACACAAGTAAATGCAAAAAGAAGTCTAGCAAAGTTAAATCATGCCACTTGTGTACACACAACATGGCTAAAAAGACAGCGCACGAGTATAACATGCAAAGCAAATGATGAGATGCTCATTTATTTAAAGAGAAAAAATTAGAGGTAGTAGCACCATTGTTACAAAAACAACCAATAAAAACAACTTAAAGTAACAGTCATAGGAACAACAAAAGACACTAGGGTAGGACAAACATCATTCAAACTGGACACTAGGAAGGGAACTGTTTATAGGGCACTAGAAGAGGGAGGGAAGGATGAGGAGGCAAAGGTTCTGAGAAGAATGTCCGTTCGAGCATTTGCAGACAGTTGCTCGTTGATCAGACACTTTTTCAAGTCAGCATTTTCAGTAGTCAGGCAAGCAACCTCTGTGCCTTATGCACTACTAGAACTAGGTTTCTCCTTAGCCGGACTAAGCTGCCCTTCAAGAATGGCATTTCTGGCCTTCATCCTCCTTATTTCCTCATTTGCTGCATTCTGAGAATCAATCAATTGAGAAATAGTGGAATTGCTACCAACACCCCCTTTCTTGTCAATACACTCACATTTCTCCAAGGTTGTCTTTGAGAAAGTTTTCTTGCTAGTTCCCACTGATGCTCTTCCCAAAGGGACTTTTAAGAATTCAAACACCTTAGTAAGCAAGAACTCATAAGGCAAACCATGATTTCCGTCCTTGAAGTCTGCCACCTTCTTCATATGTTCAATCATAATACCAGGCAGATTGATGGTGGTGTATGCATCCAGAGCTTCCATGAGGAACATGTCTGCTTTTGAAGTAATTAAGCGCCTTTCTACATGTGGAAGCAAGAACTTATTCACCATTTCAAACATAAGTTGATACCCTGGAAGGATGGCCTTTCTTGTGCACCCATTCCCCTTGTCGCACAACCTGATCCTTCAGAATGACTGTTTTAAAGTTAGGGGAACATGTCCCTTCAATAGATGAGAGTCCTTCAGTAAGCCTTCCCAAAATACTCCCTATAACAGCCTCGTTTATAACAAAATCTACTCCATTGACCTTCAAGCAAATGTTATCATCTTCCAGAGTAAATTTATCTGCGTAGAAGCTATGAACCTCCTCCTCATAAACCTTGGGACTCTGATTGGTGAACAAATGAGTCCAATTCTTAAATTCACAAATGTCAAACAGCTGTCTCATCCTTGACATTTCGAGAATGTCAGTGTCAAATGTTCTGCCCCATAGCCCCCTCTGCTTCCTAAGGTTTTCTCTGCTTTCAACCTTTGACACAGTCACTTTATCCTTCTTGGAGGACCCAGGTTCCTCTTTCTCACTAGCCTTCCTCTTCACATTTTTCTCCTTCTTTTTAGACTTCTCACCAGACTTCTCTCCCTCAACACTCTTCACTTCATCAACCTCTACAGCTTTCACAGATTGATAGGTTTTGGAATCATAGGTTTCTTAGAGGATTTACGAATTAAGGAAGCAGGTTCCTTATTCACCCCTTTGTCGTCAGCATAGATAGCATTTGCTGGAGACACATCCTCCGCATTCACTAGCTTTCCCCCTTTCACCAACCTCCTTCTTTTCTTTTCCTCTCTATTTTTCTTCAGAACAGTCTCAAAAGCTTCTTTCTTTTGCAGCCTGGTAGTGGGTCTTTTAAAAATAGGCTCTTTGGGAACTGACCAACCAATTCTAGCAGCAATGCAGCTTGCCACAGTCATATTATCATAGTCTTCCTCACTGTTTCCATTTTTCCTTGTCAGACAGGGTCTCATTCCAGGAAAAATAAAGTTCAATTGCACTGCATCAAAGTGAGGAAAAGTAACAGGATCAGTACTGACGTGGGGCTCTTTTGAAGAGCATGGAGTTTCATCCCAAGTAGGAGCAGAGTGCTCTTCTTGGGCTGAGGGATCAGGTCCCTCTGTTGTTTCCCTAGTAGTACTGACTGGTGCCAAGTATTCAAGAGGCACTAGTTCCCCACCTTCAACTCTATGACCTTCACCTTCCCCCTAAGACCCAATGGTTGTATCATCACACTCATATTCTCCAACCAATCCTCCCTCTAAAGCAATCAGTAGCTTGTTCTCAATAGCTTCTTTCTCATTCACCCCCAAAATAGAATCAGAAGATGCAAGAGGAACATTACCTATGGGAGTGGCAATATTCAGATCAAAACATGGAGCTGGCACTTCTGATACTTCACCACTGCCAACAACATCTTGTTGGGCTTCAGAGATTTCCCCAACCTACTGACTGGACACCTCTTGTCCTTCTTCTCTGTCTACTATTTCATTGTCTGCCATTTATTCTGACGAGGCGGAGGGAGAGGTTGTAGCAACAAATTTTTTGAGGTTCTGAGTCTTATGACTGCGGTGAGAACCAGAACTCGATAGGGTTGGAGAAGAACCAGTAGGTGGCTATTGGTCTAGTTTGGGGTTTTGACTGGGTAACGATTGGGACTCAGACTCACAATCTGTGCATCGTGAGACAAAGGCACAGTAGGAATGACAATGGTACTATTTGAAAGCTCTGGATTCTGAGACATAGTGGAGTTTGGAAGTAGAGATACGAGAAAGAGAGGGTTTGATTTTGAGAGAGAAAGTAAATTTTGTGTCTTTGATATGGATAGTTGGGAAAGAGACGTCTTTTGGGGTTTACTTAGAGGGGGTGAGGGACCGGTTACAAACGGGTGTAACGTACTGGGTAGACGGGTCGATTTGTAACGGGTCTGATGTATGGGTTTTAAACAGATGAGAGAGAGGCGGAAATATTTAATGACGTGGCACTTTTATAGCCATTTAAAATGTGCATGAGTGTAAAATGAGCTACTAACCTAAGTCAAAGGAACCAGGTTCCCTGAGTGAGTTTTGTAAATGTGAATCTTATCCTTTTACCAAGATGCAAGGTTATTGGCTGCTTGTTTACTCTATAATTCCCATGTGTGTTTACCTGTAATGGTATAGAGATGAGTTAGAGTTTGCCAGAAAATAATTCTTAGTAATTTTACATGTTCATTCTTTCATAGCCAATCATTGAGGGACCTGGTACTCAGTTTGATTTTATCAGCCCAAATGCCAGTCGATTCTTTTCAAAGTGCTCTCTGCTCAATGCTTTGGTGAAGATATCTTCTACCTGAATCCTTTGTTTTTTAGAACTTCATGCAAATGAGACCATTTTCAGCATTATCCTTAAGAAAATAATGTCGCACATCAATGTGCTTTATTCTCTTATGCTGAATCGGGTTCTTTTCCATGTTAAGAGCACTTGTATTGTCACACAGTAATGACACACAATCAAAAAACACACCAAAATCCTCTAGTTATTGCTTGATCGACAACAGTTGATCACAACAAGAGGAAGATACCACATATTCAGCTTCTGCAGTATAGAGAGCCATAAAGTTGTTTCTTTGTGCCCTATGAAAGTAAGCATGATCCCAGAAAATGTGCCATGCCAGATGTGCTCTTCCTATCCACCAGATAACCAGCATAGTCAGCATCAGAATACCCAATTAAGTCGAAATTGTCTCATGAGGGATAGTAGAGAACCAGGTCTTGTGTTCCTTTGAGATACATTAGAATCTACTTGGCAACTTTTAGATGAGATTCCTTTGGACTTGATTGGAATCTAGTACATAACCCCACACTAAATATAATATCAGGTCTGCTAGCTGTGACATACAAGAGTGAACCAATGACACCTCTATAGGAGAAACAGGTTCATCCATGTCCAGATGAGTGGCAGTGGCAATAATCAATGGTTTTTGAACTTTCCATCTCAAATCTCTTCAGGAGCTCATTAATGTACTTCTACTGACTTATCATCGTTTCCTTAGAGTTTTGCTTAATTTGCAACCCTAAGAAAAAGTTCAGTTTCCCCATCATGCTCATTTCAAACTCTCTTCCCATAAGCTTTGCAAACTCCTCATACAAGGAATCATCGCTGCACCAAAGATGATGTCATCAACATAAACTTGCACAATGAACAGGTTCCTCCCTCGTTTCTTCAAAAATAGGGTGTTGTCGATTTTTTCTCTTGTAAATTGATTTTCCAGAAGGAACTTGGACAACCTTTCATACCATGCACAAGGGGCCTATTTCAACCCATATAGTGCCTTGTCAAGTTTGAATACATGTTTAGGATGTTCATGACACTCAAAACTAGGTGGTTGTTTGACAAACACTTCTTCCTTTAAATATCTATTTAGAAAATGCACTCTTGACATCCATTTGGAAAAATTTGAATTCTTGAGATGCAAAGGCAATGAGAATTCCGATGGCTTCCATTCGAGCAACTGGGGCAAAAGTCTCATCATAATCAATTTCTTCTTCTTGATTATGGCCTTGAACCACTAAACTGGCCTTGTTCCTTGTTGTATTCCCAAACTCATCAAACTTCTTTTTGAACATTCACCTGGTTCCTATAACAGTTCGGTTTGAGGGTCGAGGAACTAGGTGCCATACACTATTCCTCTCAAATTGGTGGAGTTCATCTTGCATAGTAGTAATCCAGTCAGCATCATTCAATGCTTCCTTGATATTTTTGGGCTCAATGTGAGAAAGAAAAGATGAGAAGGCAAGAGAGCTTCTTGCCTTTGATCTGGTTTGAATCCCCGAATTAAGAGGAGTGATCACATTTTGGAGAGGATGTGAACTTTTGTGCTTCCAGTTAGACACCTGAATCTCATTGCGTGAAGACCCAGGTTCCTCTGAATGGGATCCATTGTTGGCATCTATGGAGGAGTGAGTCCCACTTCTCTGCTCAACATCAAGAGTTCCTTGCACAGCATCAACAACTCTGTTTTCTACTTTAGTTGTTGCAATGGAGGAACCGGGTTCTTCTGTATCAGCTGGAGGTTCTGCTACATTTTCTTCGTTGGATTCCTTGACTTGACTCATCAGATTAGCCTTTCCATTTGCCATATCAATAACTTCTCCAAGAACCTTTGACTGCTCTCCGTCTTGATCAATCTTATCATGTGAATTTCCCACATAAGTGGTGTGATTCATCAAAGATTACATGTATGCTTTCTTTAACACATTGAGTCCTTTTTTTGTAGACCTTATATGCTTTGATTTCTGAGAAATATCCAAGAAAGATTCCTTCATCACTTTTGGCATCAAATTTTCCTAGCGCTTCCTTACCATTATTGAGAACAAAACATTTGTAGCCAAAAGTTCTCAGGTGAGTTAGCTTGGGTTTCCTCCCGTTCAGCAATTCATATGGGGTTTTGTTTAAAAGGGGCCTGATCATCCGTCTGTTTACCAAATAGCACGCAATGTTGACTGCCTCTGCCCAAAAACCTTTTGCTACACCACTGTCAATCAGCATAGTCTTTGCTATGTCTTCAAGAGTCCTATTTTTCCTCTCCACAATACCATTTTGTTGGGGTGTTTTGGGAGCTGAAAAATTATGACTTATACCATTTTCAACACAGAATTCGTCGAATGTTACATTATCAAACTCTGTGTCATGATCAGATCTTATACTCACAATATTATGGATCATCTTCACTTGAATCTGCTTCACAAAGGTAGCAAACACTGGAAAAGTTTCATCCTTGGTTCTGAGAAACAAGGTCCATGTGAATCTGGAGTAGTCATCAACTATGACGAAAATGTACTTCTTTCCTCCTCTACTTGGCACCCTCATAGGTCCACACAGATCCATATGGAGGAGATCAAGTGTCCTTGAGGTGCTTACTTTATTTTTGGGCTTGAAAGAGGACCTGACTTGCTTTCCTCTTACACATGCATCACACACCTTGTGATCTGTGAACCTTGACTTGGGAAGCCCATGAACCAGGTATTTCTTGACCAACTTGTCAGCAACAAAAAGCTTGCATGTCCCAATCTTCTATGCCACAGCTCAGCATCATCATCAACAGCACTCAAGCATGTAAAATCCCCATTGTTCAAGGACTCAAAATTAGCAACATAGATACTTTTGAATCTTTTTGCCATCAGAACCACTTTACCAGTTACAAGATTGATGACAGTGCAAGTCTTTGATAAGAATTCTACTTTGTTTCCTTTGTCACAAATTTTAAAGACACTCAGTAGGCTATATTTCAATCCATTCACATAGTACACATTCTCAATTGAATGAGTGACTGTCTTCCCAACTCTTCGTACTCCCAGAATGTATGCCTTTTGGCCATTGCCAAAGGACACACTCCCTCCTTGTAGCGCTTTGAGGTGAGAGGAAATCATCAGTGCTTTCAATCATATGCTTAGAGCAGCCACTATCCATATACCATCTTTGGTTGCTTCCTTACAATGGTCCATGCACAAGGAAATCAAGGATTAGACTTAGGATCCCAAAAAAGTTTGGGTCCCTTGTAGTGAGGAAAATGGTGAATTAAACTTCTTTTTTTCCAAGCAGGCATCACACGTTTTTTATTGGAGGGACAAGGTTCTCTAGCCTTATAGGTTTCTTTAAAGTGCCCAGTGTTACCAAAATGAGTGCAAATCCAGTTATCAAGAACAATAACATACTTGTTATATGGATTGTAGGGAGTCTTTTCCTTTTGGAACCCGATTCCCTACCTGTTCCCCCCGTTGCTTTTATACAAGGCAGTGATTGTATCAGAGGACCAGGTCCACTTTAGAGATTTTTCTAGGTCATTTTTAACTCTGCCTAGGTCTTCCTGAAGTTGTCTGTTTCTTTCAAGTTCAGCACACAGACTATATTTCACCATTTTGAGCTCATTTTCAAGCTTAAGGTGTGCCTCACTTGCAACTTCCTTTCCATTTTGGGTGTTCCCAGAACTGTTTTCCCTTTTTAATTGCTCGATTGCTTCTTTTAGATCCACAACTACTACGAACAAGTCATCTCTCTCATGCTCTCTGTCTTCAAATTTCTTTGTTAGAGCATCTTTTTCTTTGTTTAAATCCTCAATGGTTTCTTTTAAATCAACCACTACGACTACCAGATCATCTCTCTCATGTTCTACCTCTCCTAGTTCTACAGTGAGCACATTTTTATCATTGATAAGATTATGATAAGCATCAATTAGAACATTTGCCAAGGGTATAAGCTTCTTTTGAGAGTAAGACTTCAAATTTCTTTGAACGTCTATAAAGTTTACCTCATCGTCATCATCAGCAGATTTTGCCACAGGGAAAACATAGAGTCATATTCAGCTGCTTCGCTTTAACGGCTATCATGGAGGTATCACCTTGTTCATCATCTTCCCCAGATTACTGGAGGAATCTCCCCATGCAGCAAGAGCTTGTTTCACACAGCAATGTCTTTTCTCTTGAATCTCCAGTCAAGAACTAGGTTCCTCTCTGTTTTGTCGGTGTTGTGCTTGTACTGGTCTTGCTTGTGGAGACGACAGTATTTGATGAAATGTCCAGGCTTCCCACATTTATGACATAAGTCATAGTCTTTTGCTCTGCTGGAGCTGCCCTTTTTTGGAATGCCTCCATTTTTGTGAACCATTTTCTGAAATCTTTTTATCAGATAAGCCATGTCAGCATCCTCACCACTTGAGTCATTGTTGTTGGCCTTGAGGACCAGGTTCTTCTCCTTTTTCGGTTCTCTTCTTTCATGGTCCTTCTTTTTCTTCATTTCATAGGTCTTCAGATTTCTTATGAGTTCATCAATGGTCAGCTTTTGCAGATCCTTTGCCTCTGTGATATCATTGACTTTGCTTTCCCAGGAACCAGGTAATACACTAAGTATTTTCCTAACAAGTTTGTTCCTTGGAATGATATGTCCTAGAGAGTGAAGCTCATGATGGAGGTGAAACGAGTTATACATGTCCTGAATGGACTCATCATCCTTCATCCTGAAGAGTTCATACTCAGTCGTGAGCATGTCGATCTTTGACTGCTTAACTTAAGTTGTTCCTTTATGTGCGGTTTGCAGAGCCTCTCAGATCTCCTTGACAGATTGACATGCAAAAATTCTATTATACTCGTCTGGTCCAATACCACAGACGAGGATCTTTTTTGCTTGGAAGTTTTTCTCTATAGCTTTGCGGTTAGCATCATTGTGCTCCTTCCTTGTCTTTCGAACTGTCATTGCTGGCTTGCCAATAGTCTTCTTGGGAACGAAAAGACCATTGTACATGACATCCCAAAGCTTTGAATCTTCAGCCATGATAAAATCATGCATCCTTGTTTTCTACTATCCATAGTATTGTCCATTAAATCTTGGTGCTCTGTAGGTTGATTGACCTTATTCAAAGTTTGGTGGAGCAGCCATGTGAATCCTTTTTAGGTGTTAGCCTAATAGAAAGAACCTACTCTGATACCAACTGATAAAAAATAAGGGTCCACCAAACTGTACAGAGAACTTGGTTCTTTATTAGTTCCCACAGAACACACACACAGAGCAGTAGGTGAAAGACACAGCAGAGTTTTTTCGTGGAAAACTCCCAGCTCACGGGATTAAAAACCACGACCTACACTCGTAGGATTTCAACTACACTACCTGAGCAAACTTTAGATTATAACCTATTGTAATCTAGGAATTAACCTCTTAGTCCCTCACTTACTTGTAATAAATCTATTACAAGCCTCTTTGTAAGAACTCAATTACAAAGCACACACTTTGACTAACTCTAGCCAAAACACAAAATACAAGGTTTATGATTTTACAAACGATTTCCTACAGAATGCTTCTAACTAAGCTTACAAGTAGATAACTCTAACAAAGGTACAACAATACTAAGGACATATGATAACACAATGTTGGGATCTGGTCCTTCGTTCTGTTGTTGCTTTGTTCTTGAAGTCACTTAAAGTCGGCAGCACACTTGAGAAAGAAACTTGATGATTTAGGGTTATGTAAGTGTGTGTTTTTCCCTTGCCTCATATTGGTAATATACAAGTGAGATCACTGGGATGATGTATGCAATTATCCGGTATAAGGCATGCTTCATAAAGTGATTGTTGCACTGTTACGTGTGCAGAGAAACAGTGCAGCGACTTTACAGCTGTAGAAAGTTGACTTGTACTATCATCAGAGGAACTAATGTCCATCTATTCCCTCTGCTGTTTCTTTGACTCAAGTTGTTGGAACTTGTGCCGGACTTGAGACTTGTTGTTCTTGAGCACTTCGAAAATGTGTAATAGGTTCCCAATTCTGGTACTTATTATGAAGTTTGTTAGATCATCAAAATACAAGAAAGCACGTGACTTAACAGGTTAGATGCTAAAACGGATGCTACTTTAATTAACTGACCACTCGAGCATGCGTTTTTTAACTCGTAGAGCCAACCATAGATGAGTTATTGGTTAATTGTAGGAAGGAGTTGACTAATCATAAGATGGAGTCAGCCAATTTTAGAATGCTAGAAGCCATTGCCAAGGCCATCGGCATTGATATTATTACTGAAATAGCCCAGCATCTAGTCGGTCTGTTTGTGTCCCTTGAGCCTGGCCTGACTCTCGCAACCACCACTGATGCACTCTCTGAGGTAGCCACCATTGTGGAGCAATTAGCAAAAATTAAGATGGAGTTGGCTAAAGCTAGGATGGAGGTAGCTGATTTTAGAATGATTATGGATGATAAGATTCAGCAGATCATACAAATGTTAGAAGCCATTGCCAAGGCTAGCGGTGTTGATATTACAGAAAAAGCCTGGCATCCAGTGGGTCCATCTGTATGCCTTGAGCCTGGCATGACTCTCACATACACCACTGATGCCCCAGCTGAGATAGGCACCATAAACATCAGAGATCCGTCCAATTGAGGCAGGAGACACACCTACGCCAGAAGCAGCTGCCTAGCGGGAGTTCTGTTGACCCTAATTTATATTTTTTTGCGCACATTAGGCTAAAGCACGAGTCTAAGTGGTGGGGTGGGGGATTAAATTTTTGTGAATGATTGTAATTAGTTGACTAACCTTTCTCCTAGACAAAATGGTGTTTCTGACTTGCTAGTAAAAATAGTACTTGGATGTATATGCTAATAGTACTTCTACTACTACTATCGTAAACCTTTTGCTAACCCATCCTTGTATGTTTTGAAGATTTTGGTGCTATCAACCAGGGAATTCCATATATTAGAAATTCTATGGCTTGTAATATTAATACGCTCTTAGGCGCTTCAGATAATGCTCCATTTTTTATCAATGGTAAGTATAGTATAAAGTATCCTTTTGCACCAAAAAGAAAAAGACTACACATGCTTTCGTGAACTACTTTCACTTCAGGGATTTGATTCATTATTAGCTAAAGAAGAGAGAAAAGAGGAAGCTTAATCTTATTGTTCGAAGTGATTCCTTCTTGATTGGATGCTGAAAAGTATTTAAAAGCAAGGGTTTGTAGAACAAGGTCGCATTGATGTATATGGATGGAGCTATGGTGGGATATCTCTCAGTTATAACATTGAGGTTTCCTAAGGTATTTAAATGTGTTGTTTCTCATGTCCCTCACATCATGGACGGGTATGATGGAATACCTAAAAAGTCATTAGGCTATTGAGATAACTCTATAATGCATTATTTACACAAGATCAAAGGGAAGTTGTTACTTGTGCATGACATGATTGATGAAGATGTGCATTTCAGGCACACTACTAGGCTTATTAATGCAGTCGTAGCAGCCGGAAAGCCTTATGAGATGTTAATATTCCCAGAGGTACAGCACATGCCTCAGGGAATGAGAGACCTTATATTCATGGAAGAGAGAATTTAGGAATTCATTGGCAGGACCTTGTGAATGGCCTTTTCGTTGTTCTAGTAGTCATTTATGCTCTCGACTCTCTAGGTAGAGTAGATTTTGGGGCTCATTTCCAGTTTAACAGCATGATTCACTTTATTATAAAAGAAATTGCACTATTCTCTGATAAAACTAGAAGAAAGGTAGCCATGCTAATAAAGTTGTTTGAGTACTGATCTGTGTAATAGCTGCCATGTACCATAAGCTTACAAGATGTGCAAAAATATTATTGCACCTCCTACATTAACCTGGCGAGCAATTTGGTATTTTTACCATCTCGGCTGGTGATTAGTGAGCTTGCATTTCCTCTTATGTAGTTTTATTTAACCCTCCTTTCTTAACCCCCACCCCCTCAACAATAGATAGAGTATAGAAATGTACTGTGGAAGAAAAAGTTTGAATATGGCTTTTTATATTGTTTAGTGATGAATGCATTATATGAGTTGCCACCAGAAAAAGGAAAGAAGAAAAGCTCAATTCAAAAGAAAGAAGCAAACTTTTAGTTGAGGGTCTCTTTTTGATAGTTGGAATATGGAAATGAGAGTGCATAAGTTCCAGCATTATAGTTGGATGCTTGTTGGATTCTAGATAAGAGGAAGGATCACCATTTTGGACTAACTATAGGCAAAAACTCTTGTTTGCCTCTTCCTCCTATTCTTTCTCCTTCATACTCGGATTAGGTACATAGTTATTCTTTTTGCAATCTTTTTACTGTTGTGTTATCCATGTCACAGACTCACAGTCACCTAACAAGCAACCTTTAATAAGGTGAAATAATTCCTTCCTATTTTATACTCAAAACAGAACGAGTGAACGACGAGACTACATTTCAATGACTATATTTAGCAAGGTAGTGTATGGGTCAAAAATTACCTTTGACATGATCAAACCATATTAATATTAAAGAGGCACTCGCAAACTGTCACGTGTCTCTAGTACGACCTCGATAAAGGCCTACATGACGTCGAAGTGATCTCTTAAGAAGTGAAGGGCCGATAAAGCTATTGAAGATCAAGGTCGAAGAGTCAACAAAGGTCAAGATTAAAGAGTCAGCAAAGATCGGGGTCGAGGCCGAGCACTCACCATAAATAGAGTAAATAACGGCTAGTTTTAGGATTAGACATTAGAGAAGAATATTCTAGTGGATATTCTCTGTACCTGTACTATTAGAGTATTCTAGGTACATGTTCCCTATAAATAAAAGACACAAGGATAGGGGACATAAAATATTCACTTGCAAGAAAACTCATTGACTTTATAGAGAGAATCTGGCTTTATTGCAAACACACGAGAAATACCTTTTCACTAAGATTCTTATATAACTTTTTCACTTGATCCAAGAACTACTTGAATATTCGAAGGCTCATCAATCATTCATCATTATCAGAAGGAATATCCA
Organism: Nicotiana obtusifolia; assembly: GCA_002018475.1. Lineage (NCBI taxonomy): Eukaryota > Viridiplantae > Streptophyta > Magnoliopsida > Solanales > Solanaceae > Nicotiana > Nicotiana obtusifolia. The sequence goes on along the minus strand of MCJB01029364.1, from coordinate 77,001 downwards.
CAAATCTCAAACTTTTTCGGGTGACTTGCATGTTCTTATTTACTTAAATGTTATTTATTGCTATTTATCATTATTTAATACTATCTACCACCTTTTAGGTCATTAAATATTATTAGTGTTGTCCGCATTTACTATCATTTAGATAAATATACACCTTATCCACAATAAAATTGGTTATCTTGTCTTCTAGATATTAACATTAGCTAAGATTGACTCTACCTAATTGAAATCTAATTAGTTTAAGCCGGATCTAAATTTTGGGTCAAACAGTTTGGCGCCATCTGTGGGGATTTCTTAGCTAATTTTTTTTGTTTCCTTTATATCTACAACTCATGTGAGTTGCTAAACTAACAAACCACAAGATCTTTCTCTTTCTCTGCACGTACAGAAGCCTACATGGCAGGTAACCAAGGAGACAGGATTAAAGTGACAGGTGACTTCCCTGGCAACCTCATGAATGCTATTAACGAGAGCTGTGAAATGCTAGGCAATGACGTGACACCCGCCTCCTTCCCCATGCGCGAGAGGTCACCACCCCCCTCCCTGTTGTAGCGTAACAAAACCAAATGGGAAAGGGGCCTCCACGTTCACAGGAGAAGGGACGCCACCGGCCATGAAAAAGCTCCTCAAAGCATGGTTGACCGATACATTAGTAAGTGTTCTCAACAAACTTGCTCCATGCACGACCATAGAGACCGCAAGAGCCCACACATTGCAACGAGCAGACGAACAGGGCGACTAACCAGACCCTCCAACGCCAGGTATAACTCATAATGTTACTAACAGTGCAGGTGACCGCGTCCTCGCTGCTGTTCTAAAAAGGATGGAAGAAATGAAGAATGAAAATAAAATGCTCAAAAGATCAGATGAAAGAACACCAAGAACAAGTCGACAAGATACTGGGCGCCCCTAAGCTACTGCTAAAGAGGGACGTTGGCAGATTTATAGAACAACCGTATAGCGAGGAAGCAGCCCCACATGCCATACTAAAGAACTTTAAAATGTCGCCGTATCTCAAGATATATGACAGAATGACTGACCCCAAAGATCAGATGACTCATTACTCACTGCCATGAAGGGCAACGACCTCACCAAAGAACATGTGTCCTCTATTTTGCTAAAGAAATTTTGGCAAAATCCTCAGGGGGAGAGGAATTAACATGGTATTCACAGCTACCAGCCTGCTCCATAGAAGCCTTTGAAGAAATGGAAGATAACTTCACTACGGCGCATTCCAGGGCCAAGAAAGCCGAAACAAGAGTAAACGACATCTTCGCCATCAAGCAGTCCTTAGGAAAGGTACTAAGGGACTTCCTCGCCCGATTCAACGGGGTAAGGACCCCAAATTCCATCACACACACACGAAGCATATCCTCCAATATCAAAATAGTGCACTTGGACTGTCCGTCGTCTGAGGGTGAAATGTTGTACTCAACTCCACCCGAGTAACCAACTCATGTTGCACGGCTCTACAGAACCACGATGTAAAATGCGTACCCTAGTCATAGATGATAGATACCGGCACGCCATGAAGCCTGGCAATCTCGCGAATGTACACCTAAGCCAGCTTCTCCGAAGAGTAAGTAGTTACCATTGGGATGAAATGAGCTGACCTGGTCAATCTATCCACAATCACCCAAACTGCATCGAACTTCCTCTGAGCCCGTGGGAGCCCAACGAAAAAATCCATAGCAATCTGCTCCCACTTCCAATCCGGAGTCTCTAGCTTCAGAAGCAATCCACCTGGCCATTGATGCTCATACTTCATCTGCTGGCAATTTAGGCACCAAGATACATACTCCACTAAGTCCTTCTTAATTCTCCTCTACCAATAATGCTTCCTCAGGTCCTGATACATCTTCTCGCTGGATGAATGGAGTACCACGAACTGTGAGCCTCCTAGAGAATCAACTCACGCAAGCCATATACATTAGGCACACATAGACTGCCCTGCATCCGTAATACAACGTCATCTCCAATAGTGACCTCTTTGGCATTGCCGTGTTGAACCGTGTCCTTGAGGACAAGCAGATGGGGGTCGTCATATTAACGCTCTCTGATACGATCATAAAGAGAAGACCGAGAAACCGCACAAGCCAAAACTTGGCTCGGCTCAGAAACATCCAATCTAACAAACTGGTTGGCCAAGGCCTGAACATCCAAGGCTAATGGTCTCTCTACTACCGGTAGATATACTAAGCTGCCCTAACTCTCCGCCTTGCGACTCAAAGCATCGGCCACCACATTGGCCTTCCCGAGATGATATAAAATGGTGATATCATAGTCCTTAAGAAACTCTAACCACCTTTCCTGCCGCAAGTTAAGATCCTTCTGTTTGAACAGATGTTGTAGACTCCAGTGATCAGTGTAGACCTCACAAGGGACACCGTACAAATAATGTTGCCAGATCTTCAAGGCATGAACAATAGCTGCTAGCTCGAGGTCGTGGATAGGACAGTTCTTCTCATGCACCTTCAGCTATCTAGACGCATAGGCAATCACCTAACCGTCCTGCATCAACACCGTGCTGAGACCAATGCACGACGCATCACAATACACAATATAAGACCTCGAACCTGTAGGTAATACCAACACTGGGGTTGTAGTCAAAGAAATCTTGAGCTTTTGAAATCTCTCCTCACACTCTTCGGTCCACCTGAACGGAGCACCCTTCTAGGTCAATCTGGTCATAGGTGTTGTGATGGATGAGAAACCCTCCACGAATCGATGGTAATACCCTGCCAAACGAAGAAAACTTCGAATCTCCGTAACTGAGGACGGTTTGGGCCAACTCTATATTTTTTCAATCTTCTTCGGATCTACCTTGATCCCCTCACTCGACACTACATGACCCAAAAATGCTACTGAATCTAGCCAAAATTCACACTTCAAAAATTTTGCATATAACTTCTTTTCTCTTAAGGTCTGAAGCACAGTCCTCAAGTGCTGCTCATGATCCTCACGACTCCGGGAGTACACCAGAATGTCGTCAATAAAAACAATGACGGACGAGTCAAGATAAGGCTGAAAGACAATGTTCATCAAGTACATAAATGTTGCTGGGGCGTTGGTCAGCCCAAAAGACACCAGGAACTCGTAATGTCCATATCGAGTCCTGAAGGCACTCTTCGGGATATTTGGCTCCCGAATCTTCAACTGATGATAGCATGAACGCAAGTCGATCTTAGAGAACACTCTGGGACCCTGTAGCTGATCAAATAGGTTAATAATACATGGCAATGGATACATGTTCTTCACTGTAATCTTGTTCCACTGGCGATGATCAATACACATACGCATAGAACCATCTTTCTTCTTTACAAATAAGATTGGAGCACCCCAAGGTGACACGGTGGGCCGAATGAAGCCCTAATCAAGTAACTCTTGCAGCTGTTCCTTTAACTCTTTTAACTCTGTTGGTGCCATACGATAGGGTGGAATAGAAATGGGCTGAGTACCCGGTAACAAATCAATACCAAAGTCGATATCTCTGTCGGGCGGCAATGCCTGGAAGATTCACCGGAAATACATCTGGGTAATTCCTCACTACCGGAACTGACTCCACGGTAAGAGTATCAACACTGACATCCCTCACGAAAGCTAAATAAGCATTACACCCCTTCTCATCCATACGCTGAGCCTTCATAAATGAGATAACTCTGGCATCTTTCCACTCTATCCGTGAAAATCCTGGCATAGCTAGCGTCACGGTCTTGGCATGACAATCAAGGATAGCATGATAGGGCGACAACTAGTCCATGCCCAAAATAATATCAAAGTCTACCACACTGAGTAGGGGTGGGCATAATACCGACCGAACCGAAAATTTCGGTTTTTTCGGTTTCGGTTTCGGTTTTTCAGTTTTCGGTTTTAAATTTTTAAAATTTTGGTTTTCGGTTTTCGGTTTTCGGTTCGATTTTCGGTTTAACCGAAAACCGAAAATTTTACTTGAACTATAACAGATCTGAAGCCCACCCCTAATTAGCTAAAATTGAATCTGCAAGCCGGCCCAGCCCACTGCCCAAGTACCCTAAGTAACCCTAACGTTAATTCCTAAGAAGCCTAATCGACCTTCCTCTGTTCCTCAATCCTCAGTTCTCACTTCTCAACTTCTTACTTCTCAGTTCTCTGACCTCAACGACAACTCCTCAAGGCTCAATCATCGTCGTCGATCATCACTCCTCAGTTCCTCACCACTCACGAGTCACGACCCAGTACCCACCTACCACTGCCGAGTGCCGACGCCCTCACCAGTCACCAGTACCTCCAAAATTAGGGTTCCGACTTCCAATTGAACTCGCTCATCCTTGTTCCTCAGGTGTCAGGTTAGTGGTAACCTCTTAGCTGCGGCTCCTAGCTCCTTCTTTTTTCAAGAAATCAATTTTCTTTGAACTTTGTGTAGAGATATGGTTGAATAAAGAAATTATCGAAAAATAATAATTTAAATCTTGCTAAACTAATTTTGAATTAGAAGGTCCATCAGAAATACATACGGCTCATTCTTCATTTCTTTGTGTGTCCTTTTTTTTCTCTTGGATAAAAAGAAAGAAAAATTATCAAAAATAATTTTCGATTTTTCTGGTTTCTGGCTTTCTGCTATTTTTTGTACTTTGTAGCATATATGCGCCTTAATTTCTCCTACTGTGCCGATTGCTGTTGCTGTGACGCCTTTTTCCTCCGCTCGTCGCTCATCCTTTTTCCTCAGCAGCACTCTGTGTTGTGTTAGTTAGCAGTTAGCTACTTAGCTTCGTGGTAATTTATTCTGATTTACAAATACATGCAGCTACTGCTTATTCCTTATTGTATAATTTTGTATGCGTAACTTATTGATTTACGAATTCGTTTGATTTAAAAAGAACTTCATGCCCACCCCTATTTTTAATGTTGTTTTCGTTCGATTTTCTATAGATGGCAGAAGTTGAAAGTAAAATAAGTGAGGTCGGCTCATCTGAAAGCAAACCTACTTCTTCTTCACCTACAAATTCAGTTGAAACTAGTGAATGCCCAAAAAAAAAGAAAATCTCTACAGTGTAGATCAACTGTTTGGGATTATTTCCTGTTTGATTTGTGTTACTACTGTCTCTATTTCTTCATCCTTGAAATGTTTTGAGTTCCTAGCTTTGCAAGTGTAGTTGATTATAGCTCCCCAGATGGCTGATTCTATTTCTTTTTTGTGCCTGTTCCAGTGTCTTCTTTTGAACCCCATTAGACTTTGGCTGATCTCCATCCTCTGTATGTTTATACCTGACCATTGTTCCACCATCACTCTCAACTCAGATATCCATTTGCATTCAGAGAATAGGTGAGGAGAAGTTTCTTCCTTTGCCTCATCACGTAAACAGCAGAAGTTGCTATTAATGGGAATCTGCAGTTTTGCTAATATCTCCTTTGTCAGTAATCTCTCCTTTGCAATTCTTCTTTTCTTACCCCTGTTGTCTTGTTTCTTTGTGGCTATTTCAGGATGATGCTCCCAAGCTGCTCCCAAGCCTGGTCAAGCTCCAGTGCTCCATGAAGCCAAGGCTATTTAATTTGAACTTTGAACAATCATGAATTTTTTGTATACAAATCTGAATTAAACAAGCATGTGGTTCATCTTATTGCTTATATATAGCCTTTGCAATTAAACTCTCCTTGTTTACACCCAACAATTAACTGTTGGTTCAAGTTCTAAGCTTGTTGAATATATAGAAAGTTAGAAACAGGGCTGCTTTGAGTTTGAGATAGTAACGTTTCTTGAGTAAGGCAGTAAGGCTTCCTGATTTTGAGGTAGCAGATACATGGAAACAATATTGACATACTAAATATTGTGGTCATCGTTGAAAATCTTGAACCGTTTATAACCGAAAAACTAAACCGAAAATAACCGAACCGAACTTTGAAAAAACCGCACCGAACCGTAATAACTTTGGTTTGGTTTGGTTATTAAAATTAAAAACCGAAAATCGAATAAACCAAACCGAAATTATACAAAACCGAACCGAACCGACCGATGCCCACCCCTAACACTGAGCAATAATAAATCGGCTCTGGTCTCAAAACCAACAAGAACAACTAAACACCACCGATACACATAGTCAACAACAATAGAATCTCCCACAATTGTAGACACATAAATAGGGAAACTCAAAGAATCATGGGATACGCCCAAAAACGGAGCAAAATAGGATGACATATATGAATAAGTGGAGCCTGGATCAAATAAGACTGATGCATCTCTATGACAGGCCGGAACAATACTTGTGATGACAGAGTCGGATGCAACTGCCTCCGTCCTAGCAGGAAGATCATAGTATCTGGCCTGGCCTCCCCCTCTAGGGTGACCTCTACCTGCCCGACCTCCACCTCTAGCTGGCTGTGCAGGTGGGGTGACAACTAGTGCAGCGACCATGGACTGAGAATCCTCAGGGTCCGGTGGCATACGCGGGGCCTGAGTAGCATTGGAGGTGCACCTCTCCTAAGTTTGGGACAATCCCTCACCATATGACGAGTGTCACCACACCCAAAACAAGCTCTCGGAGGATGTGGCTGCTGAGGTTGGCTCGGGCCTGATCGGCTAGACTGGCCGCTGAAAAGCACCCCGTGCAGGAGGTGGACTAGATAATGGCGGTGCATAATAGGGAGCCTGAGGCCTAAGAGTGGCTAGAATACCGTTGGAAGCTGGAAGTGCAGAATGAACAGGGTGACTCACATAGCCCCTACCATGACGAGCTGTAGCTTGGGCACGGGTACCACTGTATGTTCCTGAATCTCGAGACCTCTTGGCCTCTCTCTCCTCTCTCTCCCGAGTCAACATACCCTCCAATCTCCTAGCTATCCCCACTACCTGCTGGTATGCGATGTCCATCTCCAATTCTCGGGCCATGCTAAATCTGATACTAAGGTTGTGTCCCTCGATAAATCAACGAACCCGCTCTCTAACAGTAGCAACCAAGGTTGGTGCATGCCTAGCCAAATCACTGAACCGGACCTCATACTCTGACATTGTCATAGAACCCTGGCGCAACTGCTCAAACTCTGCGCGCCATGCATCTCTGAGACACTGGGGAACATACTCCCTCAAGAACATATCTGAGAATTGATTCCAAGTGAGTGAAGCTGCCTCGGCCAGATTACCCAATTCATATGCTCTCCACCATTGATAAGTCGATCCCCTAAGCTAGAACGTAGTGAAAGCAACCCCATTAGACTCCGCAATACCCATAGTACGGAGGAAATGATGGCACTCCTCAAGAAAACCCTGGGCATCCTTTGATTACAAGCCACTGAAAGTAGGAGGGTGGTACTTCTTGTACCTCTCGAGCCTGAGCTGCTCCTCCTCAGAAGCTATTGCCCTAACCTCGGGCTGAATTGGGGCAACTGGCTGCACTAGTATGACCTCTAGGACCTGGTCAACCTAGACCCACTACTCTGGGATACGGGTGGCGGGAGTCTGTGCTCTTCCCCCGGCCTGAGATGTAGCAAGAGCAAGTGGGATCAACCCTGCCTGAGCTAAAGTGTCGAACATGCTCAGAAACTGCGCGAGAGCCTCCTAGAGAGCTGGTGCAGTAACAGGCGTCTCAAGTGCCTGCCTTCCATCTGGAGCTACTGGTGGCACCTCTGTAGTAGCTCGTGCAAGTGCTATGGCTGCACCGCGTTGACGTCCTCGGCCTCTAACCCAGCCCCGGCCCCGGCCTCTCGCAGCTCTAGGAGGAGGCGCGAGTGTCTGGTCATCTGATCCAGTTGTACGTGTCCTCACCATCTATGAGAGAATAGAAAGACAGAAATTTAGAATCTGAAGTCAAAGATTTCGCATGATAAGGAATCAAAGAAGTGAAGCATTTCCTAACAATTCCATAGCCTTCCGAAGATAAGTACAGACGTCTCCATACCGATCCACTAGACTCTACTAAACCTGCTTGTGACTCATAACACATATGAACCTAGAACTCTAATACCAACCTGTCACAACCTAGATCCCCTCCGTATGATGTCGTGACGGTACCTAGTCTCTAAGTCTAGGTAAGCATAACAATATGCGGAAACATCAAATAAAAACTTAAAATTTTAAAACTTCACAATTTTATCAATAGACTATAAGCTCAATACGTACATTTTCCCAAACCCGGTGAGATATGAATCACAAGCTCTAGATACATTGCTGAACAATCCTATAATCATTGTCGGTCAAAAACATTAAAAAAATAAGGAAAAACAGGTTAGAAGGGGACTCCGAGGCCTGCGAACGCGGGCAGGTGTATCTTGAAGTATCCAAAAAAGCAACACGTCGCACTAATATCGAGGCTGTTAGGATGTACCTGGATCTACACAAAAACATGTGCAGAAGCGTAGTATGAGTACACCACAACGATATCCAGTAAGTGCCAAGCCTAACCTCAGTAGAGTAGTGACAAGGTCGGGTCAAGGCCCTACTGAAGATAATAAGAAACAAGATAGAGATAATATGATATAATGAAAATGACAGGGAAGTGAACAATAAAGAATTTATGGAGAATAACAATATGAAATCAAGGAAAGCTAATACAAGACAAAAGAAAAACAAGAATTTTACATGTTAAGGAAAACAAGAACCAAATAATACAACAAATAAAGAATATCAACAGGGGCACTCCCGAGGTACCGCCTCGTAGTCCCAAATCGTGAAAACAAATCATAGTCTTTCCGCATATCACCGTGGAAGCTTTTATATTTGGTTTTTGAAAATCATTTTTCCGAAATAGCATCCCGCGTTTTAGCCCACCTTATCACACCACATGGCTTCTAGTAGTTCCCCTGCTAGCCACGCATATCAAGCCCACCTTATCTCACCGCATGCGTTTCAACACCCAGACCTTATACCATAGCAGGTGTATCAATAATCACAACGGCACGGCAGAAACCTCATGCAACAATAACAACCGCACGGCAAAAACCTCGTGCAACAATAAAATTGCACGGCAAAAACCTCGTGCAAACAACCAAACAATCACCTCAACAATAACACGAAAGCTAAAACGCCAATAACTGAATAAATGATATTCCAAGGATAGCAATTTCAAGTAATGAATTTTCACATTTATGTAATGAATACGGAAATCAAGAAAAGCAAGTAATTCAACTAAACACGTGATACAAGTTGCAAATAGGAGATAAGACAAGTAGACACGTGAAATTAGGCTAAACATGATGACTATAACGTACTAAAGTAACTCAATTAACGCATGAAAAGGAAAATATGTGGCAAAATCGGAATTTCAACATTTAGCCCGTGTACGCACTCGTCACATTGCGTACACGGCCTTCACATATTTATCACCAAAATGCCAAATCCTAAGCGGAATTTCCCCCACACAAGGTTAGACAAGTCACTTACCTCAAACCACGCTCAATCAATCAATTAGAAGGTCGTTCCCTCGATTTTTCAACTCCGAACGGCTCGAATGTAGCCAAAATAATGTCATACTATAAATATAACTATAGGGGGAAAAAAGGCAGCCCGGTGCCTAAGCTCCCACTATGCGCGAGGTCCAAGGAAGGGCCGGAACACAAGGGTCTATTGTACGCAGTCTTACCCTACATTTCTGCAAGAGGCTGTTTCCACGGCTCGAACCTGCGATCTCCTGGTCACATGGCAACAACTTTACCAGGAAACTAATTTAAATAATGAAATTATGAATTTAGCAAAGAATTGAAAAATCGCTCCAAAAAGTCGACCCGAACACACGTCTCGGAATTCGATAAAAGTCATAAAATCCGAAAGCCCATCCAACCACGAGTCTAACCATATCAAATTTATCAAAATCCGACACCAATTCGATACCCAAATTCCCAATTCAAACTCTCCAAATCCCTAGCCTCAACTCCCAAAATTACACCTCAAAACCATACAATCTAGGTGGGAAAACATAATTATTGAATAAATTTAACCACAAGTGACTTATCTCAAGAACCCCTTCGAAATCCCTCTCAAAAATCGCCTAATCCCGAGCTTGGAATGTTCAAAATGAAGAAAATCACGGAACCCTCGATTTTAATACTCTGCCCAGGCTTTCCGCACCTACGACAATTTAACCGCATCTGCGGTGTCGCAGAAGCGACAATCCTTCCGCTTTTGGGGTGAACCACTGGAACCAAGCCTTCGCGCCTGTGGAAAATACTCCGCTTCTGCACAAACGCAGGTGCGACCATCTTCCCACTCCTGCACTGACCCTTCGCTTTTGCGCTCAACCTCTCCGCATCTACGACCACGCAGGTGCGAACAATCCTTTGCACCTGCGACCACAGCCTTCCTCACTCCTGGCTGCATCTCTGCTTCCTAGCTCGCACCTGCGACCAAAGCTCTGCAGGTGCGATTGCACCAGAAGACTCCAGCAACAGCACCCCTTTTAACTCCAAACATAATCTGATAATCATCTGAACTTCACCCAAGGCCCTTGGGCCTCAACCAAATACACCAACAAATCCTAAAATACGATACGAATTTAGTCGAGCCTTCAAATCACATCAAACAACGCTAAAACCATGAATCGCGCATCGATTCACGCCTAATGAACTTTTGAACTTCTAACTTCTACATCTGATGAAGAAACCTATAAAATCACGTCCAATTGACCCAAAATTTTGCACATAAGTCACAAATGACACAAAGGACCTACTCCAACTCCCGGAACCCCAATCTGAATCCAGTAACCACAAAGTCCACTCTCGGTCAAACTTTTAAATTTTCAACTTTCGCTATTTCAAGCCTAATTTAACTACGGACCTCCAAATCACAATTCGGATACGCTCTTAACTCCAAAATTACCCAACGGAGCTAAACAAACCATCAAAACCCCATTCCAGAGCCATTTACACACAAGTCAACATCCGGTCAACCTTTTCAACTTAAGCTTCCTACCTTGAGACTAAGTGTCTCAATTCATTCCGAAACTTCTCCGGACCCGAACCAACTAACCCGGCAAGTCACATAACAACAATTAAGCAGGGAATGAGCAGTAAATAAGGGAACGGGGCAATAACTCTCAAAACGATCGGTCGGGTTATTACACAACTGTATCAAATTTATTCACCCCATCTGTTAAGTCAAGTTGCATTAGGTCGCTTTGAATTAAACTTCCTCCATCCATAATTTCTTTATCCAATGTAGTTATACACAATGAATACATCCTGAATTTTCTGTTTACCTTTTCAACTCTACATACACCCTGAAACACATGTCGTTGTGTATTTTCATAGGCGTGCAATTTCCTTCCACTTTGTATTCAATTTTAATTGACTTGGAGCTCAAATCTATGTCAAGTTGCTTCGAAATTGAAGCAACTAAATCACTATACGACGCATACTCCTATATCAATATCCCCTCAATCGAATAATCGACATAACAATTTTCAGGGTTCCACTTCCCGGAATGACGAATTAGCACTGTTAAGCTTGCCATCTAGTAAATCGAATTTCAAAATATTTTTGTAGAATCTTGTATCACTTCCAAGAAGAACCTCGAACAATATCAGGAAAAAAAAACCTCGAAATATATCAAAAAAAAAAAGAAAGAGGGACTGAAACTTTGAAGCATGCTCTATTTTTTTGTGTTTAGCGTCTGATAAATCTTCTCATTAATTGGGTTGATAATGAAGCGTGTTAGAATTGATTTTATTGAGTTATATTAGGAGTGTATCACGTTAATTGATCCTCTTTCCGTTATTAAACAGCTGGAGAGACCTATTTTTATGTTGATTGTCGTTACTGTATTCATGAATACATGGCGCGAATACATGTGAATACAGTCGCGTACAGTTGGACTGCCTTATTTTTTAGGTGCTTTTTGCTACTTTATTCATGAATACAGTAGCGTGAATACATCGAATACATTACGGTAACAATTGAATAGTAGCTATGGGAAGTAATTATGTATATGACAGCTATAAGAAGTTAATAGCCACTAAACAATAGTGGTTTCTGAAAATTCCTCTAAATTATTTGCACTGGTTATTTACACCGAATAGGTGTATGATATGTATTTGTAAATACTCACTTAATTATGGTTAGTTAATATATATTTTTATATATTAAAATCACTTAACCATGGTAAACTGATAGAGTTTGGTCTAAACAGGATGAATGTAATGGATAAAGTCTAAGTTCCTCTTTTGAGTAAATGATACATACTTCAGACGAAAATGTTTCAAATGACACTGTGAATAAAGATTAAAGATAAACGTGTACAGTTAAATGTTGTTGAAGTTAAATTTTCTTTTATTTTTCTCCTATAGCTCACTGAAAATCTAAAAGAATACAAGTCATATGTGATTAGAAGTTTTCACGTGGCTACCTATAATTACTTAAATGTAGTAAGGCCTCCTTTTGTTTATAAAATAGGGAGGAGTTATGCAACCTATATTAAAAGTTGCTTGTATGGTGACTTTGAAAATGGTTATGGTTTTCATTTCGATTTTTTCTAGCACACCAAGTGAGCTTTTTTTATTTATAACTAACTGTTTTAATTATGTAACCCTACTGCAACGCTAAAAATGTTATAAAGAGAATAAAATCTGTAGCCTAGTCCGAGTAGGGAAGATGTATTCTTAGGAGGAAGAGGCAGGCTAAGAGTTTTTGACTAAAGTTAGTGGGCTTTTGGACATAAGAATTGAAAAATTCTGGAAAAAAAATAGAAAAAAAAAATTCAAGTGAAAATGGTATTTGAACATTAGAGTTGTGTTTGGACATCAATATAATTTACGGTTGTTTTTGAATTCTTGTGAGTGATCTGACTGAAAATTTTGAAAAATAGCTTTTTGAAGTTTTTCAAATTTTTGAAAAATTCTAAAATTCATCTTCAAGTGAAATTGAAAATTTTATGGCCAAACACTAATTTCGAAAAAAAAATAAAAAAATTTCAAAAAAAGCAAAAAACTTCCATGGCCAAGCGGGCTCTTAGTCTTGATGGGGATTTTTCCCTCTAATCTGGAATTCAACAAGCATCCAACTAATAATGCTGGAACTAATAATTATTTCAAACAGTTAAGTGATTGTTCGCCTTAATGTACATGCCACTTCAAATCATATTCCATTTATTCTTCTAAATAAAAGCTGAATGTAACCCCAACCAGAAAAACAAAGTTCTTTTGACAATCACAGATATACTGGGAATTGAATATTGGCCCTATTTGATCAAGACAACGTAAGAAAGGTTGTTCCTCTTTCACCCCAATGATATTACCAAAATATAGTAATGACTACAGAACCAAGCTAGAAATTAAACTATGTGCAGGACGGAAGAAGCATAATGCAGTATTAGAAAGTAGACATAAGCATAAGTAGTTCCATCAGGCCCACTCTACAATATATACAGTTCAATAACTTTGAGCAAACAAAAACATTGAATATCTTTGATGCAACTTTCATCGGCTCTCACACAAACTCATCCTTCGCCTACATGCTCCCAATCTAAAGAAGAATGATTATACAACCCTGAAGATTGTTGATTTCCCAGTTTGGCCTTCCTATTCGAATGGACAACTGGATCATCAGCAACAAAGAAAAGAGACTGTTTCATGGAGTCATATCCAGAACCATAAACATAAGACCCAAAGTTACCTTCGCTCACATTAACACTGTGACAATAAACGTGAGGTTCTATGACCACATTGGCTCTTTGATCTTCTAATATTTTCTCTTTAACAATCCAAGTTCCTCCATGCTTGCAAAACCAGCAGCAACCATATGCGGATCTTTTTTCACCTCCATAAATGGTGAAGTCAGGCATCCAACTAGAACGCTGGAACTTAAGACCCTATTTCCAGCTACCAAAGAGACACTTAAAGCAACTTCTAACTTAACTTATCAACCATAGAAGAAGGTATGAATTATTGAGAAATTATGCAAATACAATTTCAGCAGAAATTTCAGTGCGTAAAGTTAAACCAAAAGGGGGTGAAAAAAGGAAGTGGAAACTAAAAGAAAATGAAGCAAATGAAAAAAAGAACATGGATATAACAATGACAGCACCAAGAGACAGTTAATTCTTATTGTACTTGCAATTTCTTATTGTACTCGCAAAGATTCAGGAGTTATCTGTAACATTGTAACACAAAGAAATATGAGGCATTGGCTTAAAGAAATAACAGAAAGAATGGCTGTAGAAATCATCAACTTTCCACTGAAGTTGAAGCGCTTAAACTAGTAACTTCATTCAACCACTTTGATATACTAATATACTACATGTTCATCCCAGAAAATAACTACATACATCACCAAAATATCTACAAAAATCCAGCTTAATTTTGAGAGACAATTGGATACAGACCTAGTATTCAACTGAACCTCAGATCATAACTAGGTAGTTAACTATAGCACAATTAAAGACCACTTTTCCAACAAAGAAGCACAAAAATTATAAGTCTAATGAAGACATATGGTAGAAAATGTAGAATGCTAATTCATCGGATCAGCTACTTCCTAGTGGCCTTTCTCTGATTCTTCCAAGCCTCATTATCCATGGCATGGCAATGGGCTGAAACCCCAGTCCAGTATTTGCAAGGAGCAGCCACATCACACACATAGCAATAACACTGCATCAAAACCAAAGCCATACAATATAATTAATCTAATGACATCAAAAGTTTGAAACAATTAAAAATTTAAAAATCGAACAAATATTACCCGTTCACAGTAATTCTCGTGGGGTGTTTTGTCAAACGGATGTTTCACACAAACATGCCTTGAATGCGGGTAATCTCTACATGCCACCTATTCATCATCAAGATCAATTTCTTATTAAATTGCAGAATTAGCCATTTAACAGTAAAAGGTTTATTCAAGGACAAAAACTTTCTACAATGGTAGACCCATTTTGCAAAATACTAGAAATTAACTATACCTGGCCTTTTTCAGCGACAACCGAGAGGTCAAAAGCATCAAGATTCTTAGAAACAGAGAGCGTTGAGATATCGACGGGGTCATAAGGATCAAAATCAAGGATAAAGCAATCCTCTTTCTCTTCAAATTCCTTCAATTGCTCTCTCTTTTTGAGGCAAAATACAGGCGTCAATGGCGTTCCCTGCTCAGACGGGGGTGAAGAAGATAAATCAATTATCAATGGGGTAATACAATCAGAACTTCCGAGTTTTTTAACCATTTTTCAGAATGTATAGTAAATGCTAATAGAAGATAAGATTTACTACCATCAAACCCTAGAACAACGAGAGCGTTTCTGTACTCTAATGGGGAAGTGGTTGTTCAAATTTCGAATTATGGGGAAGAGGAGTAACCGTTCTGTGACATTTCAATTCTCCCCACAGTGGGCTTTGTATGGGCTAAACGTTAAAGAAGCGGATATTGGGCCTGGTTCCAATCCGGTACTGAATATCGGGAAAAAATCAAAAATAGCCTCTGGTAATTGAAAAATAGTTACAATTTTAAAAGTAATTGAAATTTAGCCAATTTTAATGTGAAGATAAAATCTAAACAAAAATACCCTTAAAAATCCAGCTGGAAGTTTATACTCAAGAGCTCCATAATCCCGCATATTATGCTGGAATTTTTCCTGTTTCAGCAAAATAATAGTTATTTCTTAATGACTTTGCACATGCTGACTATTTTTCGATTACTAGTCCAAAAACTGGCTAGTCCGTACTATTTCCACCTGAATACCTTCTGACATGCATATGCTAAAACATTTTAATTTAAACATTGATTATTAATACTCTTTTTATCTCATGTAATTATTTTATGTCACAATTTAGGTAATATTTGGAGCTGTAAAGTGGGAATATGTTACAGAGCGTAATCCATTCAAAGGTTTATATAAGTTAACCCTTGAGAAATTATTGTACTTGGGAGTATGATGAAATGAAAATATAATTTCTTCACATTTTCTCACGACTCACGTTCCTATTCAGAAATTCTTAAAGTGATAACGTGGTGATGCTATCTATGTAATTTTGGTTAATTCCATAATTTGGTTAGTCCGACAAAGCTGATTAACTTTGATTAGTTCTTTAATTTTGTTTGTTTATTCGTTAGCGTAAGTGGAACCAAGTTTGCCAATTTTCTAAACTAGTTGCCACATACCTGTTTTTAGGCTCAAGGCTTAGATTAAGAGTTTGCTTATAAATATCTGCTGTAGATGCTTCTTCTTTTCCCCATCATTACTGAAATACAATCAGTTTAGTTTGATTTTGTCTCATTCCTTAGTTTGATTTTGTCTCATTCTCAAAATTTTGACAATGAAGGTATTTAATTTCCTTTAATTTTAAAAGCTTCCGTACTTCCCCTCACCTTCATAAACTAGTAGAATATTGAATTTCTAAGTGATCATATAAATATAATAAAATGTTAAACCTTGAATATAGAATGAAGTTCCGCGACTTGATACTGTTTACTATTTCAAGAAGGCACATTATGAACTAGTTAATTAATTGGCGTTTCAGGGCGAGAGGGAACTTACAAGTTTGACTAGTACTTCAAATGAAAATGATTTTCATCTCTAATATTTCCAGTAGGATTTACAAAATACTCACGTGTTTGTTTCCTAAAAATGAGTGTTTGAATTAGGCAAAATACATAAGTAGCCATTTGAACTATACGTCAAATTCATGTTACTGAGGACCAATGTCATCTTAGATACGAAACCTTTCAAAATTGTGTCTAGTACATACTATTTTTTTCTTGACCAATTTTTTATTTGGAGTTTGCAGTCATTTGCCAATCAAAATGTGACACGTGTCATAACTCATCTATAAATAAATATTAGTAATATATTTAAAATAAACTTTAATTGATTAAATTAAAAAATAAATAAATAAAACAAATGTCATCTTCCCCAACCCCCTTTCCCGTCAACTTCCTCATCAGCCATGGAGCTTAGAAGAAGAGAAGAGCAATATCATCTACCATCTATCAAGAACAATACATGAAGCTCAAAGAGGAGCAAAATCAAGGGCAACAAACAAAGCCAAGAAGGCCATTATTATCATGAGCGCGACAACATTTTCAGATCCAAGAATGAAAGAGATGAAAACTGAAATTACAACTTCTTTCTCCATTTTCAGATCTCATACCACGTCCAAACAATATAAATCAAAGTCAAGTTTTAGTTTCCATTTAAAGAACTCCATTGTGAATGAAATCTACAACCTTCTCTTTTGTAATTTTAATCATTCTCATGAAATACGAAAAAAATATTCTTTTTTATTCGTGTAAAGATTGAATGTTTTGGTGAGTTTTAATGGTAGAGAAAAAAGTAAGAGAAGTTTGGAAGGACAAGAGACGAAATAGAGGATTAATTTTTGTCAATTCTCATAAAGAGCATCTTGTTTAAATTCTTTATCATGGATTTTGATAAATTTCTTAAATATACACGGGGAAGGGACGAAACAGAGAGGAATTTGGAGAAGATAGGTAAGGAAAGGGTGGGTTGTAGGGAGAGGTCCGGGTGGTATTTTCGTCTGATAGAAAGAAAAAATAAAAAAAATATTATTACTTTGACATGTGGCATTAAAATACGGATTTAGACAAAATATTTACAAGTTTTACGCGCTCAATTTTTTTTGTTAAGTACGCGCATGTCACGTAACAAAAGTATTGTGTACTAGACACAATTTTAAAAGATTGCGTGTGTAAAATAATATTGATCCTCAAAAAATGTGTAACAAAAATTTAATGTATAGTTGAGATGGCTACTAATATATTTTGCCTTTGAATTACCATTCGCGTAACACAAAATGCCATGATCATGACTGATGAGCATTTGTCATGCTATAGTATAGTGAAGCATTAAAAAAATAGTTATTGGGGTATTATGTGTTGCCGTTTATCATTAATTACTAATACAGTATTTAGATTTTCAAATCAGGTTTAGCTGCATACTAAGTGATGATACATTAATTTGTAGAAGAACTCCATGTGAAGACCGATTAAGCCAACACTTTAGGCCTTTTAGCCACCTTCGAAAAGTGTGGCCTAAACTATCAAAAAGTATAATATTTGATCCTTTCGATTTTAGGCAACACTTTTCTGGGGCAGCTTAAACTAGCTTAACTTTTTTTTTAAGGCCACGCTTACAAGTGTTGCTATAAAAACGCCATGCTCATGGTACCTCATATGGTAAGAATTTTCTTTTTCTAAAGCTACATATTTGAAGCGTATCCTTTGTTATCTTATAAGCTACATTTTTAAGCGTGACAATTTTGTTTGGCTATAATTTTTTTTTTATATATTTATATGAGCCACAGTTTGTGGTTTATTAGTTACATTTTTTTTACCTTCTATAATCACATTTATTTCAAGCATATACTATTATCTCATTTTGATTATTTCAAGCATTAAATTAGCTAAGAAATCATCAAAAATAATAATTCACATGCATATATTTGCAATAAACTTTGATAATAAAAAAAACACATTTCTTGTATTACACATACTAATAAAGCAATATTTCAATCTGTGCACTAGCAATAAATTGTACAAAATCGAATATATTCAAAGATCATTATTACTTAAAAAGTTTCAATTTCAGTCTAATAGATCAAATTGACTTGTGGCCGCCATTTTAAATTACATCATACGCATTTTTCTACATATTCAATCAAATTAGAAAGAATATATAGTATGTATTCATATAATATCATGAATATACAAGACCATGGATTGAAAGAACATGACTAACTAGCATAGGCTTCCATTGGTTCTATTACTATTGAACAAATAGTGCACAACTTTTGTAACACTTGGATTGTATCACTAATGCTCAATAATTAGCCCATTAACATCAATTATCTGCTCTAGATGTGAAAGGAAAAGAATATAATTTCAATCAGTTGTATTTTTTGTATTGTCATCAGCACTTCCTTTGGTGCTTTTGTAAAAAATACATATCAGAAAACAGAAGAAAGAAAAGAAAGATGCTTTCAAATTTCTATGAGTCATGTCCATTGCAGGAAGAAAAATATATGTTCTTACTTTACGTGATGGGTTACCTCTTCATTTCTCCCAATTCAACTTGACCACTTTCCCATCTCAACATTAGTTGATAGTAATACGACTCTATGTTCTCTTAACATATTTTTCCTTAGCTACTTATTTTTTCAGCATTTTAAACTATATTATAGATTATCCCTTTTCTCTACAGAATTCTAAACAATTGGTATCTAACCCTTTATGCAAACAAGAAAAGGACCAAGTTCGACATTGCTATCTAAAATTGACCTAAATTAAACTAATGTAATATGTCATTCTAACTCTAGAAAATAACTTGAAATAATGAAAAAAAAAAAAAAACTTTTCAAGAATCGGACATTAATTGAACCAGAGAAATGTAGAAGATTTTGGCCTCACATAGCCCGTGCACTACTCGCATCGACCTGAGAAGATAGGCTAGATTAGACACACCCTGCTATATCATGTTTCGTCCAGCAAGCAATAGAAACTACTAAACCAAAGAAATGCACAGCTAGGCCAAAAAGCGTTCCCAAAGCTTTTCAAGCGTAGTCTAAAGTAAGTGTGGCGTTAAGTCAAATTTATTGTAGTGATAAAAAAAATACTAGTTTATTCATTTAGTGGTCGGTGTTCTCCTTTTACTCGCTGGCTTTTTATGGTTCTATTTAATAGTGACATATTCAAATTTTAAATGTTATACTCCCTCCTGTTCACCGTAAGTGGATTTTTGGATATTTTCACATATATTAATGAATTCATCTTTTATCATCATTTATATATATATATA
>MCJB01029364.1:39876-57233 GCA_002018475.1 Nicotiana obtusifolia | reverse complement strand
ATATATATATATATATATATATATACATACATTCGCACAAGTGGGGAATGTTGGGGTGAACCAGAAAAGTTTGGATAGAGCCGGATATAAGCGTTGACTAGGTAAGCGTCCTGTAGTAAGAGGAGTAGTTATGAACCCTGTAGACCATCCCCATGGGGGTGGTGAAGGGAGAGCCCCAATTGGTAGAAAAAAACCAACAACCCTTTGGATTTATTCTGCACTTGGAAGAAGAAGTAGAAAAAGAAATAAATATAATAATAATTTAATTCTTGATTGCCGTAGTAAATAGAAGAAAAAATCGAATTAAATTCTTTGTTACATGGATATATATACACACATACATCGACCCCACATACTTGATTCGGGTGGACCTGTTAATCCTCTATTGAATCCACCATTGATTTTTAATCATTAGAAGTACTTTCTATGTAAACAGTGGAGTTGGTGAAGACAATGACCAGCGCTCTTCCATTCTGTAATTATCGTGTTCGTTATTATTTCAAGTTTACAATTATGTCCCTCCGATTCACAATAAGTGACCATTTTATTTTTGGTACACCCATTTAAGAAATACAAACTTCTAGAAAAAAATAGATATATTTACTAAATTAACTTTAATTAATTATTACCTTGACACAATGAAATATGTAAATAAGGGTAAATTTTGAAAAAATAAAATTAATCCCTTCTTAATTATGTAAATGGACACTTATTTTAAATCAAAATAAAAAGATAAATTAATCACTTATTGTGGACCGGAATAAGTACTGATCAATACTATCTCGCAACCTGAAGTGACTTTTGTTGTCCTTTTACATGTTTTAACCCAAAACTAGCTACTCACAAACATACTTACGCATAAATTTGCACACACGCACATACCCACAAAAAATCTGATTGAGTTTGACTTCATTTTAATTTCGGTTAAAATGTCCAACTACACAACTCCTTAGAGATATAGGGACAAGGTACCCGGAGAAAGTCGGAGTGCGAGTCTAAGGAGGCTGCTATATAAAATTTAATAAGTTTAGTGGGCTAGTGGTCACGTTCCAAATGAACTAAGAAAGAATCAACTTTATATTAGAGATATAGTAACGCATGTCGAGTCAAATTTGCTCTTCTGTTTGCAGAAAAGAGATTCCTTCGCCCATTTTCATAAATGATGATTATAAATTAATTATAGGTATTTTAGATCCTTTGATAACTAATAAAATGGCCGTTTCTTGCGCGCCTTTCTATGGAAATTTCAATCTTCCATCATTATTCTATTTCATCTTCTACGTACCTTTAGAAGAAAAAGAATGCACTTCTTGAATAGAGGCGAAGCAAGCTTATTAGGTGTAAGTTCTGCGAATTCGAATGAAATTCTTCTCTATTTCCCATTTTCTTTATTTTTTCATGGATGAGAGCCCCATGTCATACTTAAGAATTAAAAGTTGAGAATTAATTACCTAAAGCAAGCTCCAAATCATCATTAGAATAATCAAAATTTCCATTATTTGCTTTCAAACTTTTGGCTATCCCATACTTCTAGCTAAAAAATATTATGTAATCCATATATATATTTGTAAATATTCTATTTTATTTTCTACTTTATTACGAGTTTTCTTTAACATTTTTTTTCTTCTTCAATTTTCTTCAAGTTCCTGCCAAACGTTAGAGAATAGACATCTAATGCTTAGTGGGAGCAATAAGATCAAATTGAATTAACGTATGATATTAAAATTTTAAAATAATAAAAAATAATATTTGTAAAATCTAAATTAAAAAATCTGTGTGATGTTAAAATCAGCGGGCCATGAATTACTTGCCAATTGTTAAAGGAAAAAAAAAAAAAAAAAGTACTAGGCAGGTTAAAGAAAACTATGTATTTGAGACAGAGAAAAATTGTTCAAAGAAAATACTCGTACTAAAGAAGGAAAAAAGAGAATATTTTTAATATATATGGATTACATAATATTTTTTAGCTAGAATTATGGGTTGCCAAATGTTTTGAAAGCAAATAAAGGAAATATTTATTATTCTAACAATGGTTAGGATCTTACTTTGGAATAATTAAATCTCAACCTTTAATTTTTAACTATGACATGTGGCTCTCATCCAAGTGGGAACTTGAAAAAATGGAGAGAATGGGAAATGGAGAGGAGTTCCATTCCGGCGAACCCAATCACTTTTGCTTAAATATTTATTTGTACTAGGAAATTATTACATATATATATATATATATAAATATAAATATTTAATTATAAATCTAGTAACTAAAACGAGTTATAAATTCTGTGATAAATTTAAAATTCATAAACTTTAAATATTGACTTCGCCTCTACTTTTTAAAACTGAAAGTGCGACAAAGTACACGTATGCCTTTATTCTATAGGGCAGGTGCTCCTGCGCTGATTTATGTTGACGAAAGAGCATGGTGTCAAATGTATATATTATATATACGGTCACCAATGGCGTCTATACATCTGTGTACTTTTATAACGAGTTAAATCAAAGTAGGTAGGACATTATGTCTTTAGTTGGATTAGTAATTGTGACCAATTGGAATAGTATTTGTCCATGTAATTATCTTAACTTGTTTAAGCTTCCTGGCTTTTTTGTAAAAATGAAATATGTCTGCATTATGGAACGGGTCTTTAATATTCTAACGCTAATGATTATATTTCACTAAATGAAGAAAGCTATATAAGAAGTATAATAGGTGAAAGAAATCCAGACATCATTGTCATTTATCTTTTCTTGGGCCCGAGGTGGGTGGGAGGGAGCAAGTTTGGGATCTTGATCTTGATTTATTCGTCTGCCATGACAGCGAAATGAAAGAAACAATGCCCGCCTCATTTTATTATAGTTTTTCAAGAAATTTATTTTGTGCATCATAAAGTCATGTATTTGTTTGACAAATAGAGTGTGACCAAAAAAGCCAAGCTTTTGGATACATAAATACCACTTGTCAAACATAAACAAATAAGTTATGCGAGATTTAAAATATAATTTTTCTGATTTTTCTTTCTATGTTTGACTTTTTTGTTGTTCAATTTTGACTCGATTATGTTGTACACTCTTAATTCAGAGATGACAGCTCCCTGCCCCAAAAATTTAATTTGAAATATTAGAATTGGGGTATAGACGTATATCTCACTTGGTGCATTTACTCATTCCTCAAAGTAGAAGGTTCTAATCCTCATGTTATGTTTCTTTTTCCTTTCCCTTTCCTCCTCCTATTAAATAATTAAACAATAATTATGTTTTAAGCAAGCTATTAGTGCATATCAAATATAAAAAGTTTAAACATTTAAAAGAAATACTTTTATTAAATTAATTACGCCTTTAGTAATGCCTTTTCATGTCACCTTAATTTTTTTATGAGTCAAGCACATGAATATTATAATTTTTTATTATGAATGGCGCATCATGAGATTTAAATTTAAGAATTCTTTTGTTAAATGATGTATAACCATCCCATATAAAAATTTAAGCAGTCAGAGAGAATATGCATTTGTTACTTAAATCATATTCTTAACATTTTACTCTGTCTACTAAAATAAGTTTAGGCTCAAGTAATTCCTTAGATTTTGAACAAAAAGAAAATGCTAGCTGGTACTGTTATGATGACAATATTATCTAGTATAATGTTTTCATGCACTGTGAAACATTTTGTTTGTGATGACTTTTTCATTTTCATAAGATCGTAACTCTGGTCGGGAATTTACTACTAATTTGATAAAGTTATCCAGTGATGGAGCAAATTAAATCTATATTTGATAAAAAATATATTCAAGTTTTGTAATGCTTAACTTTTCACACAATATACAAGCAATGACGAGATCCATTATAACACGATAACAAAGTTATATGCCCCGAAGTTGATGTGTATACTTGTGATCATCTTTTCTGTCCTACTCTTCTTTCCCCCTTTTTCCTTTTCCCTTTTGGTCATGTATTTAGTTAACTTTCCAATCCAAGGATCTGTGCCCCCAGACCCCAAATTTTGCTATACGCAAAATCAGAAACTATTTATTGCCAAATCATTAGGTTATGTAGAGAATACTATTCTTCCAGATGACATTTTTTAGCTTCTCTTAGTAAAAGTAAAACCTCTCATGTTGTCCATATAACTATAGGAAATGAAGAAGACAAACGTATGAAATTTTCCTCCTTTTTTTTTTTTTTTGTATATTTTTGTTGTACAAGGCTAAGAATAAATACAAGAAGAAAAGGAATCTAAGGTAAAACAGAAATGCCAAATGGCATGCTCCTAATAGCTAAGATATAACTGCAAAATTCATACACTATAACTAACTGTCAAATAAATACAGAAAAAATAAAATGCCAAATACAGGGTATAAATGTACTGTATTCTGATCTTCTAGAACACCTGGCCTTGGGCTGCATTAATTATTTTAACCCAATAAAAATAAGGCAGCCCAACACAAATGAGGCCCAAATCTTCTCCACAGATCAAAGTACTCCAAATATGTAAGTATATACAAAGGCTGAGATATTTCGAACATAAACCAAACCCTAAACATTTGACCAAATCAACCACTTCATCTCTCAACTCTCTTATGAAATCTTACCGGAAACTTCTAGAAATCCACGAACACCAACACCCCCCTCAAGTTGGAGGGGAGGTAAGAACACCCAACTTGCCCAAAAGATGATGATGAAGTAGCCTGTGAGAGGCTTGGTGAAGAGATTGGCAAGTTGAGAGCTAGAACGAACAAAAGAGAGAGAAATTAGCCCATCAAGGAACTGTTGTCGTACAAAATGGCAATCAATTTCAACGTGTTTCGTCCATTCATGGAAGACCGAATTTTTCGCGATGTGGAGTGCAGCTTGACTATCTAAGTGAAGGGGAACAGGCAGAGAAACTGGTATGGAGATATCGTCGAAAAGGCGGACCAACCAAGTGAGTTCGGCGACAACATGCCGCATAGATTGATATTCGACTTTAGCAGAACTGAGGGAAATGGAAGATTGCTTCTTGGACTTCCAGGAAATAGGGGAGGTACCTAAGGAGATGTAAAATTCATTCACTGACCGGCGAGATTCTGGGCAAGTCCCCTAACCGTAGTCACAAAAAGCGAGGAGCTGAAAAGAGGTTGAAGCAGACATAAATAAGCCAAGACCTGGATCTTTCAAGAGGTATTGAAGCACCCTAAGTGCTGCATCAAAATAAAGTTGTTTGGAGTCTTGCATGTACTGACTTAAGTGCTGCACTGTGAAGGACAAATCCGGTCTGATATGAGTGAGGTAATTGAGTTTGCCAAGCAAATGTCTGTACAAAGTCCGGATCTTTCACTAGATCCCCTATTTTGGCCAACAAACGCACAGAAGAGGCAAGGGGAGAGGAGACAGGACTCAAATGCAGGGAATCAAATTCTTACAGCAGAACTAAAGTGAACTTCCATTGAGAGAGAATCAAGCCTTCAAGTTCTCTAATCACTTCCATGCCTAGAAAGAAATGTAAGTCTTCAAGGTCCTTATATTTTAAACTCTTGATGTAGAAAATCCTTTAGTGCATGCAATTCTGTATTATCATTGCCTATTAAAAGAATGTCATCGACATATACTGCAATTATAGAAATAGATGAGCTTGTCTTTTTGAAAAATAAAGTGAATAATCATTTAGGGAATGAGTGAATCCCTTAAAATTAAGAGCTGTAGTAAGTTTAGCATACCACTGCCTTGAAGCCTGACGAAGCCCATAAAGGAATTTTTCTAGTTTACAAACATGAGTAGGAGAGGATGGTGTAATTCCAGCAAGAAACTTCATGTAGACTTCTTCATGTAAATCACCATGTAAAAAAATATTATTAACGTCCAACTAATAAAGTCCCCATCCCTTTTTAACAACAGTAGCTAGAATACACGTAATTGTGGTCATTTTAACCACTGATGAGTAGGTTTTATTAAAATCAATTCATTCATTCTGGATGTACCCCCTTATCACCAACATGGCATTCAATCTCTCAACTGTCCCATCAGAATGTTGCTTAACTTTATAAACCTACTTACATGGCAAAACTTTCCTTCCTTGTGGTAATTCTACCACTTCCCAAGTTTAATTGTTTTCTAGTGCCTCAATCTCTTTTGCCATTGCCTCCTGCCATCCTGGATGATGTGCAACTTGTGTAAAAGAGACAGGTTCATGTATATTTGAAAGGGATTTAAGCATATGTTGGTTAGCATAAGACAAACCACTAAAGGAGATAGAAGAAGGAGTAACAGGTATGAGAAAGCAAGAGCTGCTCACATCTGTGAGTTGCAAGGCATTGCGGATATAATCTTTGAGATAGGCTGGAGTGATGTGAGGTCTAGTAGACTTTCTGATTAGATTCTCCATCATTGGTTCAATTCTAAGAGAAGGGAAGAGAGGGAGAGGACTGATGGACTGAGAAGGTGATGAGGCTGGAATGGTAAGAGGGGATAAAATAGGAGTAGGGTTAGATGGAGTAGATCCTGGAGAGATGGGGTTATGAAGGTGATGAGTGGAGATATCTGGGACTGATACATCTGAAGAAGGCAAGTGACCAACAGGTAGGATAGTTGTATAGTGTGAAAAAGAAGCAAAGGGGTAGAATTCCTCATGAAAAACAACATCCCTGGAAATGAAAGTTCTCATAGTTTTTAGGTTAAGTACCTTATAACCCTTATTACCATGTGGATACCCTAGGAATACACAAGCAACTGCCCTAGGTTCAAACTTAGTTCTGTGGTATGGGGTAGTAGAAGCAAAACACAAACAGCCAAAGCACCTCAAAAATGAATAGTCTGATTTGGCTTTAAATAGGATCTCATAAGTTATTTTAGAATGCAAAATCCTTGAAGGAAACCTATTGATCAAGAAAGTGGCAATGAGTAGGCAATTCCCCCAATAGGGCTTAGGTAAATGTGATTGATATAATAAGGCCCTAGAAATCTCTAGCAGGTGTTTATGCTTTCTTTCTACTACTCCATTTTGCTGAGAAGTATGGACACAAGTGGTTTGGTGAATAATACCTTGGGATTGAAAGAATTCTGATTGCATCTTACCACTTCCTAACTCAAAAGCATTGTCTCACCTTATAACTTTTACCTTGGTGTGAAACTGTCTTTGTACCATTGTTAAATAAGATTTCAAAACTGTGAAAGCATTGGATTTTGTATTTAACAAGTAGGTCCAAGTACCTCTGCTAAAATCATCAACAATGATAAGGAAATAACTAAAACCATCATGAGTAGGGCTGCTATAAGGTCCCCAGGTATCCATGTGTATCATTTCAAACACATTCTTGGTAGAAATTGTGCTTAAAGGAAATGGTAACTTTTTCTGTCTTGCCATAGGACAAATAGTACAAGGAGTATTAAAAATAGAAAACTTTGAAATACAATCTGATGAAATGTTCTTCATATTACTCAATAGCATATGGCCTAATCTATAGTGCCATAGCTTCTCTTTTACATTAGGATCAGAAAAAACAAAACAGGAATTAAAAACAGGACTAGAACGTGAATTCCTTTTCGAAACAGAAAAACTATTTGACTTAGATAAACTCTTAGGAACTGCAGCTGAATGGCTTGATTTGAGAATGTAAAGTCTTCCTTCTTCACTACCAATCTTCATAGGGCTCTTCAGTGAAGGGCTTTGCAGTAGAAAACAGGGTGAATAGGCATATTTCTTGAGTTGTCTGCATAATTTATGTACAGATAAGAGGTTGAACCTGAAAGATGGGATATACAGAATATCCTGTAAAACCACATTAGGTAGTAATGAAACATAACCTGAATGAGTGACTTTGACTCTATAGGAATTAGGAAGTTTTACCATAAGAGGTTTGGGTAAAGCTTTAAAATCAATGAAAAATTCTCTAGAGAAACACATACGCTCTGTAGCTCCACTATCTAATATTCATGAATTGCCGCCAATTTGAAAAACAGGCATAAGAGTCAAAAAATTTTGGCTATACCAGCACAACTAAGATTGGATGAAGCATCAGAAGTGCTTGCTCCCTGCTGTCCCAACTTCACTTGTTGAAGAAGTTGCAACAATTCTGCCACATTCTCCTAGGTGAGTGCATGAACATTTTCTGCATTGTTTGTTGGTTACACTCTTGCTTCATCTGAGTTAAAAGCATTGTTTGCTTGCACCTGTCCTCTTCCTTGAAATTTCTTCTTATTTGTGAACTTAAAGTCAGTAGGGAAATCATGCAGCTGTAACACTACTCTATAGTATGACCTGGCTTTTTTCAATAAGCACATATCCCATTTCCTCTGTCCTTTGTTATCTATGAACTTGCTGAAGTTAGCTGATTGAGTGGCAACATAAAAAAATGCTGATTCACCAGGATAAACAAGTGTAGCATGGATTTCCCTTTGTTTTTCATCCTGAATTACAAGGGAACGGGTTTGACCAATGTTAGGTAAAGGTGAGGTTAGCAGAATATTGCTTCTGACACCAATGAATGTATCATTCAAACCCATTAGGAACTACAGTAGCCTTTCATCTTGATTTCTTTCTGTGTTTTGGCTTTAGCTCCACAGTTGCAATCACACACACATGCAGAAAAGGTGTTAAGTGCATCTAGTTCATCCCATAAGCTTTTCATTTTAGTGAAATAGGTAGATACGCTAGTGTTACCTTGCACAACAACATTGAGTTCCTTTTGTAATTGAAATAGTTTTGCTCCATTTCTCTGACCAAATCTGTCGTCTAGGTCACTCCATAAATCCTTTACACTCTGGGAGTAAAGGACAGATTCAGCTATCTCTTTTGATAGGGAGTTCAACAACCAGGAAAGAACCATGTCATTTGTGCGAGCCCAAGTTTTTGAAGTCCAGAATCTGCATCAGGGACAACTAGGGATCCTATCAATGAACCCTAGTTTGTTTTGGCTGATAGAGCAATGATGACTGCTCTCCTCCATCCACCATAACTCTTGCTATCAAAGACTGAAGATACCAAGTTCATGCCTGGATAATTTGAAGGGTGAAGGTCGCAGGGATGAGCTGAGTCAACAATCCTTGTCCCAGTAGGAGCTGTTGTAGCATCAACATGAGTAGTAGAAGAAGTTGAAATAGGGGTTTCAGTAGTACCCAGGATTAATTGTGTTTAAGAAAGGAGAATGATGAAACAAAGTATATTAAACTATGAATTGCACAGCAGATCAGACCTTCTTTGATACCATGTAGGAAATGAAGAAGACAAACGTATGAATTTTTCCTTTCTCTGTATATTTTCTACTGTACAAGGCTAAGGTATAAATACAAGAAGAAAAGGAATCTAGGGTAAAACAGAAATGCTAAATAGCACGCTCCTAATGGCTAAGCTATAACTGCAAAATTCCTACACTATAACTAACTTTCAAATAAATACACAAAAAATAAAATGCTAATTATAGGGTGTACCTGGCCTTGGGCTGCATTTATTATTTTAACCCAATGTAAATAAGGCAGCCTAACACAAATGAGGCCCAAATCTTCTCCACAGATCAAAATGCAAAACTCGATCTAAATATATAAGTAATATATAAAAGTTAAAATATTTCAGACATAAATCAAACCCTAAACATTTGACCAAATTAACCACTTCATCTCTCTAACTATCTTTTGAAACCTTATGGGAAACTTCTAGAAATCGACGAACCCCAACAATAACATATTCCATAAAATAAAGAACGTAGAAGTCAAATTTACTTTGTTCTAAATATATAGTCTCCCTTTCCGGCCTTTATCCCCATCATTCGTCCAATTGTCTAAAAAACCATGACAAAGAAAAGAAGAAAATAGTTTCACATTATTTTAAAAAGTTAATCTAAATAGTCTTTGAACACTTTTAAAAGTATGCATCTGCATTCTTTTAAAGAAAAATCGAAACTTCAATAATACAGTATTTAATCTAACTCTGGATCTTAATAAACAGAGTGTGACCCAAAGAATATGGACAAAAGGATAAGTTATTTGCGGTACGAGTGCTAAAATCAACTCCACGTCTGCTATCACAATTTACAAAACAATAGTAGTAGTAGGCCAATTTGTAGGCCATAGCCCCACCAAATTTTCGGTTGGTGAACCAAAAATGACCATATAAAATACCAGACTCACAACTCCTCATTACACCATCGAAAACCCCTCTGTTTCTTCAACTCACCTTAATTTGCCCAATTGAGTCATTTGTAAAATCTGAAACAGAACCAAGAGAGAAAAAAAATATGGGTTCAACAAGCCAGAGCCAGAGTAACAGCCTAACTCACACAGAAGACGAAGCGTTCTTATTTGCCATGCAATTGGCTAGTGCTTCTGTACTTCCTATGGTCCTAAAATCAGCGCTAGAACTTGACCTTCTTGAACTCATGGCTAAAGGTGGTCCAGGTGCAGCCATTTCTCCTTCTGAATTAGCTGCTCAACTCTCAACCCAGAACCCAGAAGCACCTGTTATGCTTGATCGGATGCTTAGGCTACTTGCTACTTACTCTGTTCTCAATTGTACTCTTAGAACACTGCCTGATGGCAGCGTGGAAAGGCTTTATAGTCTGGCTCCGGTGTGTAAGTTCTTGACTAAGAATGCTGATGGTGTTTCTGTTGCCCCACTTTTGCTTATGAATCAAGATAAAGTTCTTATGGAGAGCTGGTAAGTCCCCTTAATTCTTTTTTAATATTATATATTTATGCGATTGATTGTTTCTGGCTTCGACCGGTAAAAACAGTTGTCTGCGTCATAAGTATCTTGCAAGGGATACTTTACTTTGATTGCTTCTTATTTCTATCTTGTTTTTGTCTCGCCGAATTCAAAACAATCATTCTTATTGATGATTCCTATGAAATTCTTGTATAGAATTACTCAATTCTTTTGCTTATGTTGTTCGAATAATATTAGAAATCATAGGTCATTTCTTTTTCTTGAGCTTTTCCTATGGTTATTAACATATTTTCAAGGTAACTTCAAAAAAAGAAAAAAATGAGACATAATATAGTAAGTTAAGCCCTAAGAGAAGTAGTGTGCTTTTCCTGGCAGCTAAACTTTCTATTGTTTAGGAAAAGGTTGAATTTCAGAATATTGTTGATTTTAATTGAGTTGGTTTTGTGTCTTTGCCATTGTTGACCGCTACCCCGTTATTGGAACTTGGCGTGTAATTCAACAGATTGAAACCCGTTGATAAAACGACAGATAATTGATTAAAATTATGTTAGCATAAAGTTTCCTCAATGTATGCGTGGAAACTGGAAAGGAGGTGCAAGCTCATGTTGACAAGTTTCATATATGTTT
The DNA here is from genome assembly GCA_002018475.1 of Nicotiana obtusifolia. Classification (NCBI taxonomy): domain Eukaryota; kingdom Viridiplantae; phylum Streptophyta; class Magnoliopsida; order Solanales; family Solanaceae; genus Nicotiana; species Nicotiana obtusifolia. The sequence continues at coordinate 45,985 of MCJB01029364.1, read as the reverse complement.
ACACTTGTGATAAGGTGGCCACCAAAGTTTGAAAAACTAATAATTGGAAGCAGCAATTTCCTTTTTTGCCATCATTATCTGTTGAAAAAATCATTATTCTTTTTTCTAGATGTTTTTGAAGTAATGAAAACAATGATTGAGCACCACAAATACACTATAATAGTAAAGCTGCAGTGTTAAACAAACATCAAATTACAACCAGACATAGGGGACTTGTAATTCCTCGTGTCCACGTATAATCCACAAGTTTATTATTTAAATAGTCACTCAACTATTTAAATTTACTTCATAAAATCATATTTCTTCATTTGTAACAGAAAAATCACTTTAATTATGTATATAACATTCAGAATGTGTAATCCCCGACACAGGGAACTTGTGATTCCTCGTGTCCACGTATAATCCACTCGTAGGTTGAATGGTTAACAAAAGTAATATAATTTGATCTGAATTTTTATTTTATTTTTTCGTTACCACCTAATTTGTTTGATTCCCATGTTTGTTATTGCAGGTACCACTTAAAAGATGCAGTACTAGATGGTGGAATCCCATTCAACAAGGCCTATGGAATGACAGCATTTGAGTACCATGGCACAGATCCAAGATTCAACAAAGTTTTCAACCGTGGAATGTCTGATCACTCCACTATGTCAATGAAGAAGATTCTTGAGGACTACAAAGGATTTGAAGGCCTAAATTCCATTGTTGATGTTGGTGGTGGAACTGGTGCTACTGTTAACATGATTGTCTCCAAACATCCCTCTATTAAGGGTATTAACTTTGATTTACCACATGTTATTGGAGATGCTCCAGCTTACCCTGGTAAATAAGCTAAAAACCTTCTCCCCTTCAGCTACATTTGATAATTAATGGCATTAAAATGTTCTTGTTCTAGTTTGTATTGCTCATCAATCACTTTCGTGACTTGTAATTAGGTGTCGAGCACGTTGGTGGCGACATGTTTGCTAGTGTGCCAAAAGCAGATGCCATTTTCATGAAGGTAATGCCTAGCTACCCCACCCTTCCACCTAGAAACATTGCATTGCTGTTTTCTTAATCAAAAGATAGAAGAGCACCCATTCTCCGGAAGTTACGGTCCCTTTCTCTTAAAGAATTATTCTAACTCATAAACACTTATACTGTAAAGACTTCCCATACTATCATAAACACAACACGAATACTATAAGTGATTATTGTGATATCTAGAGCATAGTGAAATGATTTTTGTGTAACAAAAGAAAGAATAATGACTTTTAAGTAATGATCACAAAGTTGAATGACTTTTACGTAACAAAAAAAAAGCAACTTATGGGTAATGAACCCAAAGATGAATGACCACTCATGAAATTTGCTGTTATTAATTAGTACCACCACCTATTATGAATTGTCACTTGTGGTTATCTTTGCATTGACTGTAATGAATGCGTAGATCTGCCTCTGATTATACTGTCAGTATATAAAAATTAAACTCGTTTATCCTCTTACTTTTATGATTATTATTTTAAATCGAAGATGTAAATTAGAGGATAACGCAACATATTCGTGCAGTGGATTTGTCATGATTGGAGCGATGAGCATTGCCTAAAATTCTTGAAGAATTGCTATGAAGCACTACCTGCAAATGGGAAGGTGATAATAGCGGAGTGCATACTTCCAGAGGCCCCAGATACATCACTTGCAACTAAGAATACAGTACATGTTGATATTGTGATGTTAGCACACAACCCAGGAGGCAAAGAAAGGACGGAGAAGGAATTTGAGGCTTTGGCTAAGGCCGCTGGTTTTACTGGATTCCGCAAGGCTTGTTGCGCTTACAACACTTGGGTCATGGAATTCAACAAGTAATTAATCGATTCCTTTGGAAGATTAAGCAATATACTGTTCGTTTTGCATTTGGAAATTCTACTTTTCTCAGAGTGGCTTGACTGCGAAATAAAAGAAATATAAGTAGCTTTTAACTTGAAGAGATTGATGTTCAAAAGGAAAAAAGGTAGATGAAATAATTGCTCTCACAAAAGCAATGTGTTACGGAAAAAGCTTTTTATCTGGATTTTGAATTTTATTGTATGTATTTCTGTAATACACATGTATTGAAAGAAAACTAGTTTTCGACCAATCATATGTCTTTGAGACTCAAAGACTTGTTTTAAATGCATTTTAGTAGTCTTGTAAAAGACTAAATTTAAAATTGATGTGCGATCATACAAAATTCAAATGATGAATAACAAACGTAGCAGATAAAATGAAAGAAAATCATCTTGAATGATCTCATCATGTCCTATGAAAACATTCAAACACTAATCCATAGGTTTAGCAATATGATAATAGTAGACTTAGTTATGAATATTCATAAAGAAATAAATGTCGAGCTCTTTCTTTCACTGGTAACTCCAAATAAGTTTCAACACGCTGAATTTTTCTATTTCGTTTGAGGATGTACTAATTTAATTGCAATTTAGACTTTGTTGTTGTTACACCTACAATAGGTCTCCTATTTGCCAAGAGTTTTCTTTTGAGAATAGGGAAACATTATATTAATACTAAGGTGGATCCAGAGTATTACATGCCATAGTCTTGTCACATAGGACATTTAAGTTGCCTAGTATTTGCCAAGAGTTATCATAGTCTGGTTGGAGACTTGTGTTGGATTTTATTTTTTGAGTAAAGGTGTGAATAGGAAAATGGAGGAAAAAGAAACAGAGAAAATAAAGATTTGAATTAGTTCTCTTTATAAAGGAACTTTGTCCCTCGTTGAATAGGAAAATAAAAATTATTGTGTTTATATATACAAGTACTTCTTCTAGCTCTTAAAGAGTTGAGAAAAAAGCAAGCATCGCTTTGCCATCTTTGTCAACTTTGAATTTGATTGATTGATAAATTTTTTGGACTAAATTTTCGTTATCATTTTTCTTTTTCTAATATTATTCGTGAGTAATTATTAGTAAAATTCGCGGTTAAATCAATATTTTCCAATAATAATTTCTGTATTGAAATTCGTGGATTTCTCAAACGGTCCCTAACATAAATTTGAATATTTTTGTCAAACAGACACCTACATGTTGTATAGTTTTTTAAAAGCAAAAACGTAAGTGTTAATGTGGCTTACTGTTGTTTGTTGAGTTCGATGAAATTCTGTAATTTTCATTGCTATTACGAATAGTTGTTCTGTTCTATCCGGGAGAAATTAATTTAATAACTTAAACAATAATGAGAGGATTAAATTCTTAAAGAAACACAATAATTTATTGGACTCAGAATATTTTAATGGTCCTACTTTTGTTTCTGTTTTAATTTTGCAGAATTCATTTTCGAACTAACTTATACGTTAGCGTCAGAGTAAGAGTGAAACTTAGAAAATCTAGCTTCATAGGACTTTTAATTTGACGTAAGACAAGTTAGTGCTGGTACCTAGGTAGAGTGAAGTGGTTATAGAAGATACATTAGTCAAACCCAGGATTGAAAAAGTAGTTGATAGTTTTAGGTAGTTTTTGCATGATTGCGTGCCGACCAAGGTCTAACTTGTGCACGATGATGGTGACTGCCCTCCCTGTAAAGAATAAGAGGAAACTATTAGACATTTTGCTTGTAAAAATTTCTAAGTAGGCCAAACTATGAAGCAAATGGACAGCTAAATTCACCCTTATGTCTAATGGGCTCGTATCACTACTAGAAAATCACAAATTGAACTCGTCGCTAATTCGTGCTAAATAGCTCCTGGCGCTAATGATAATCCCTGGATAAATAGGATTAACAAGGGGATTTTATTTAGCTACGAAATTTATCCGTGCTAATTCCTGTTTACGTAAACGTAACTGAATTTAATTGATAATTAAAGATCTTAAGTAGCAAGAGATAAATGTACTGAATTTGTTTAGATTGTGTAATGTGTAAATATACAAGTCTTTATTCTATTTCTTGTGACGGGACTACTCTTGGGCTGACAGACCACCTTCCTAAACACTACTAGAAAACAGGCAAAAAACGATCAAAAAAAGCGATCAAAGTTGGCCACAAATTGTAAAAAAGCGACCAAAAAGCGACCAAAATGGCCTGGTCAGTATTTAGGTGGTCACAAACAAATAGCGACCAAAGTTGGTCGCTAATTTACGACCAACTTTGGTCTCTACAACAAAAGGACCACAAAAGGACCAAACAATCCGAAAAACATATAGAGATCGACTTTGGTCGCTATTTTTTTTTTTATAATTAATATATTCTGGGAATTAGCGACCAATATTGGTCGCTTAATTAATTAATTTTTTTTTATTCTTTTGACATTAGCGACCAACCTTGGTCGCTATTGTCCCAGATTTTAAAAAACTGGGCAATATAGCGACCAATGTTGGTCGCTAATGTAAAATTTTAATTTTTTTTTTTTGTAAATTAGCGACCAACTGGCGACCAAAGTTGGTCGCTAATATGCAGATTCATATTTTTTCCAGCAAAATAGCGACCAACTTGAGACCAAAGTTGGTCGCTTTTTCTGGTTATATTTTTCCAGAAATTGCCTGTTTTGGCAGCTACACCACCTGCCAGCTTACCAAATTCCTAATATAGATATTTTATGCCATGAAAACAAGAACATCAACAACAACAACAATAAACAACAACGAGAATAACAACAACAATAAACATCATTAAACAGCGACATTAAACAATAACAAGCTATAAAGTTCAAATGAACTTATACATTATATAAACTGTTAATACAATTCAACGTCTACTAATGTTTACATCATGAGTGGCCTCGTCGGATGAAGTGTCATTATCAAGATTATCATCCGGCGATGATTCACGTGATTGGGGAATCGGAAAATTAGCGCCAGAAGCCAAGAGAGATTTGAGCTGCTCTTGTATGGCAGCATACTGAGCATCTCTAAGCCTTTCTCTTTCTTCTCTAACCTTCTCTCTTTCCTTGGCAGCTTCTAGCTCGGATTGAGCTTTGCTATATGCTCCCGCACAGAGGAGAGGCTCTCCCCATCAAGCGACTCCGCTTGCGCGGAAGTGCCTATTCCTTGCATTCCACACCTATAGCGGTGGAATTTCTTAGCGGGAAGCCCGTATACCTTCCCCCCTTTTGGACAACCAGCAGCCTGCGTCCATAGTCTCTCAGCTTCCTCGTCCGACGGTTGGATTGGTTCGCCCGATGAAGATGGTGGCTGGCTGCGTACAAAATCTTCCAACTCAGCTGTGAAGCGACTCTATAAGAAAAATTAAATTAGTATTCAAAAGTTATATAAAACTAAATCAAAGTACTTAATAAAAATTGAAAATTTACATGTACAGCCGAGGCTCGGTCCTCGACCCACCTTTCTTCATCCGAATCTTTCTTCTTCTTGACAGTATGAGTTTGCTTGAATAACTCATCTTGCCTCATCGGACGGCCTAACTTCTTCTCCTGAAAAGTCATAAATTTTAGTTAATAAACAGATTAGACGTTGAAAATTAAAATTAAATTAAGCAATTACGTACCATTTTCCTCTTTATTGAACCGAGACTGATCACACCTCCAGTGTGCAGAGAGCCTCCTGTCTCCGAAGCACGAGCTTTCTTTCCTTGCTCGCTCTTCTTTAGGAAATCAGCGGTTAGCCATTGCCTTTGCAGATCAGTCCATAGACCATCTTGCAACCAGGAGGGCTTCGTGTTCGTCCTTCTAGTGTTGGAAAAGTAATGGGACAACCGCTTGCGTGCCTTGAGATGGAAGTTAGCAGCTACCTCCGCACTATAGCGGTGTTCCCACACACACTTGCTCTGTATTTGAGAAGTTAAGTATTTAGATGGAAATATCATAAATATAAATAATTGTACTGCTTGAAAGAATATTTATACCCTAAATTCATTGAAAATTGCCTCCTTAAGCGAGAATGGAAATTCACTCCAAGTCGCATAAGGGCCATCATATAGCTTTCGAGTTGCCTGGGTGATTATCCTCGTAGTAACATTTCTAGGGATAAACCTTTAATGTAATTAAAAAAAAAAGACACATTAATATCTTAGTAAAACCGTAGAAAACAATAAACGTTAAAAATAACAAATAACTCTTACCCGTGACCCTCAGGGACGATAATGATCCTGCCATACTCATCCCGATGCACCTCCTCGTCATCAT